>WBNM01000981.1:88551-105859 GCA_013399055.1 Ramphastos sulfuratus | reverse complement strand
GGTGGAGGAGAACCTCCCTCAGTTCTTGACACCCCAGTTGCTGCCCTGCCTGTGGAGCACCTCACAGTCCCTCAGTGGAAATGGGAAGATCTGCTGCCTCGTGCTGACTTCTGCTGGGCATGAATCAGCTTTTACTGAAAGAGAAAGAATGGCCTGGAGGTGATGGCAAAGGCAGGCTGAGCTCAGAAGGGCTGGCATCATTTCCTGGCTTTGCCACAAGCTCCCTGGAATACCCTTGGCTAGCTCACTTCACCTCTGTGTGCCTTTCCTTCTCGGAAGCTGCTGGTAGCAGTCTCTCCGTGCTCATGTTGCCTGCTGTCTGCAGGGCACCTTGCACAGCTGATCTTGCCAACATCACTCTTCAGAAGCAGGAGACCACTGGTGAAGCACAGGGGAAGGTGACTCCCCTTGATTTTGTCATTTTTCACAGCAGCCAGCAGCCCACAGCTCCTTGCCCAGGATTTGAAAAGACAAGGAATTGTTTTGCCTAGATCAATGTACAAATGCTCTGTCAGGGCAAAGGCTGGACCCAGTTTCTCACTGCTGGGAGGCTGTGATGTGTGGGTTGAAGCCATGGAAGTGGGTGAACATGGTCCATTGGCTTCCCTGCCTGGTTTAATTCCAAGGCCTCTTGATTTTTTGCTCCACTAGGCCTGCATTTGGGTCACTTGTGGTTTCCAGTCACTTCCCTGGAAGGGGTTGCAGGTAGGTGAGAGGTGTAGGCTGGAGAACCCTGCAGATCCCTGCTGTCCTGCCAGCCTAAGGCAGCTGCCACCCACACCACGGCTCTACTGGACACAACACACAGGGCAGGACAGGTGTCAGGGGTCCACACTATGCCCTAGGTCTGCTGTGAATGCTGAAGCAGGAAGGATGGCTGCAGGCTGGGGACAGCAGTGTAAGTCTTCAGGTATCTGCAACGTGCTTTGCTTTTGCCACTCATTTCCTAGATGGCTGTGAGCAAGTTTCAGAGCACCTGAGCTGCTCCACTGCAGGATGCAGGTGACACAAATAACCTCCCTGTTGCATGAGCAAGCACTTCAGCAACTCTGGTCCTTCCATGAAAAGGAGGGGACAAGGAATGGAAACCCAGGGCCTGTGAGCCATCCAACTTTCACATGTGAGCAATCACTTGGTGCTGATTATAGTTGTCTGAGACAGCAGATGGATTTAAACAAGTGTCTTTGTGCCATGAAAGCTTTCTAGTCTGTATCCTGGGCAGATTAGGATTTTAGCCATATGCAGGAGGCTGTGGTATTCCAAGGCTGAGGGAAACTTCCCTGGAAAGATGTGTACCCAAACAAGCCACTGCTTTTTGTGGCCAGAGTTGCTGCAAGGTGCATTGGAGGATGGGATGGAAAGGAGGTGGAAAGTTGGGAGCTGGAACACTGCAGCTCCATGCAGAAGCAAGGCAGCAGCAGGCTCAGCAGCTGCCCTGGAATCTATCTGCATCCACCTCCTTCCACGTCCTGCCTCAACGTGCTCCAGCAAACCAGGCTGGATGAATTATTACAGAACCCTGGTTGGGACACAGAGAGAGAGAGAGAGAGAGAGAGATGGAGGGTTTAAAGTTCAATAATTGTTAATTATTAGCCAAGATTCCCAGGAGACTTTCTGGGAAAAAGAGATGCTTCTCCTCTGCAGAGGGCTTTGGTGGAACATTAGTCTCTGTCCTGGCCACGCTGAGTCCTTTCCCTCTGCCTTCCTTTTGCCTCCAGTGGGATTAATAAGGAGCTGCTGGAGAGCCTCTTATCTCGTAGCTGAATAATGTTTGCAATGCAGGGAGGGGAGGCAGCTTTGATCCGGGAAAAGGAGCAGAGGGAGGGGGGAAAAAAAAAAAAATTGGGCTTTTGGGGCAGGGGAAGGGTGTGGGGCAGGCTGGGCTGTGCTGCTGCGTGGGAAGCTGGCATGGCTGCTCCTGCACCCAACCTGTTCTGCAGAGAACAGATGTGGGTTTCCAGGGCTCCTTGGGCTGGGGAAGAAAGGGCTGAACCCAGACGCCAATAGCAACACCACCACCAAAAACCCAGCACCTGGGAACCCCCTCTGAAGGAAAGGAAGCATGGGGAAAGGGCTGCTGTGGACAACCCCATCCACACTAGGAGGTTTTGCAGCCTCCCACGAGCTGCTGCCCTGGCACAGATCTCCCTGGCAGGGCGTTGCTGCCCAGCAGCTCCTGCTCCCCCCTTCTCTCAGCAGCTAAAGGTGTCCGCATCCAAGCTGGCACCCAGGCAGGAGCCTGCAGGTGAAAGGGCCACACCTGAGAGGCAGGCCAGGCTCTGGCTCTTCTCACGGGTGTGGGCTGGGAGCCGGTTGGGCCAGGCTGGGGCCCCGAGGCCAGCATCTCTGTGAGCGTGCCAGGGCCACGGGAAAGGGAGCAGCTTGGCACAGAACGATTGGTGCGGGGAGAAGCGATTGCTGTTAGGCAGGAGGGGCTTTAGCTCCCTCCCTCCCTGCAGCACTCTACAACCTCCCAACAACCTCCCAACACACTCATCTCTCACCCTGGGACCACTTCATTTCTGTCCCCAGCCTCTTCTGGCCCTTGAGCCCTGGAAAACTGCTTCCCAGCTGGGACAAAAGCTCCCTGGGGCTCCGCGGGCAAGAAGGCAGCTGCCTGGCCCCTGTGAATCTGGGGCTGCAAAACTCAGCCACGATCCACAGGGACCCAACTTGTCTGAAGCTAAGGAAGTTGTGATAATGCTGGTAACAGCTCCAAAAGTGGCTCAGGAGAGTGAGGGTTCCTTTGTGTTCCCCAGGAGAAAATGGGCCTGAGCAGCTAAGCCAGCTGTGCTAGGAGCCAAGGTTCCTAAAGCAAAGCCACTTCTTTTATTCTTCCCTTCCTGCACCAACATTCCTTGGCCTCTTTAGCCTGTGCTTCCCCACAGAGAGTCCTTCCCCTCTGCAGATCCTGACAGCATTCCAGGCTTTAAAGAGTAGTTTCACACTTGCTGCTTTCCCCCCTAAATGCAGCCACTTTTGGGGCTGCCCACACCAAGCTGTGTCAGGTTTGCAGCTCACTCTGCAAGTCCAGAGAGGAGAGAAAGGGTCTGAGCCCCTGAGAAAGACCCTGGGGCATGCCTGGCAGCATCTCTCAGATATTCCAGAGGAGGTGTGGGTACCTCCAGCATGTCTTAGATATTGTTTGCTCCAAAGCCCCACACCATGGCCCCACGTGGTCAGGCTTGACAGTTAATCCACAGGGAGATTAGTGTCTGAGTTTTATCTTCACCCACCCCAGTTCTCATCCCCGGTCTGTCCAGATGAATCCATCTGGTAGACTTGGCAGGGCTGTGCCAGCTGAGCCCTGTGCCCAGTCACTTCACAGGTGAGAAGGTCTGGCCCCTGAGCTCACCTGCTGTGCAGTCCCCCACCGTAGGGGTGAGGTTCACTAAAGCTGGGCAGGGAGATGCTCCAGATGCTTGCGAAGATGTGACTCTTCCCACAGCCAAGCAATGGGATCGTGAGTCTCAGAGGCTTCATGCCCCCTGGGAGGGGAGCATGGATGTCCCTCCCTCCTGCCAGCCCACTCCAAGGTGCCACCAAACCCTTTTATGTCTTGCCATGGCAGGAGGATGAGGGAGAGGGCTGACCCTCTCTGTCCTCCCCTGTGTGTGACTGGAGTCTGCTGCTGCCCTGCCCCACAGCCCTGCATGCTCCCCCTCCAGCTGGGATTTGGCTGGCCAGGACCATCTGTTCCTGCCGTTGCCATGGTGACAGGGTGGCTTCGGATCCGGTGGCTGCACCAGCGGCGAGGCCGCGATGCTGGGGAGGAGATCCAGGCTGGGAGAAGAGTACCTGTTCTGGGGGGACACTGAGGGAGAGGCAGGCTGCAGCCCTTCCTTCTCCCTGTGCTCCCACACAGCCATCCTGTCCCCGTGCCCCTGCTGCTCCCCACCCTTCCTGTCCTGTCCCCTTTCCCTCCAGTCCAAGCCTCTGGAGCACTTTGGCAGCAGCAGGCAGATGGGCTGTGGGTGCAGGTGTGTGCTGGGAGGTGCCCCACTGCCCGGGCATGGAGCCCACAGGAAGCATCCTGTGGCTGGAACCAGGAGTGGCCATGGTTCCTGCTTCTCCCCCTGCCCTGGTGCTGCTCCCCCCGTTGCCATCATGGGTGCTGCTGGATCATGATTCCTGACCAGGGCAGAGGCTGCTGTGGGGCCCACAAGCCGTGGCTGTGTCTCACCACCTGCCCAGTACCTGTCTGGGCTGGTGGCTCTGGGTCCATTGTAGCTCAGGCTGAAGCCACCTGTGCAGTGCTGAGCACGAGGAGGTTCAGGATGCCTGCTGGAGAGTGCTTGGCTTGTGTTCATGCTCAACCCCAACAGTGGGAGCAAGATTTTGGGTTCCTGCTTGCTGGGCTGTGGCTGGGCCCCTCCTCTGCCAATGCAAAGGTTGTGGTTGCACAGGAACAGGTTGGCTGGTGGGCAAGTTTGGACTGGCAAACAGGCTGAGACCTGCTGCTGGCAGTGCAGAAACGACCTGGCCTCCTGCTCTGCCTCTGCACCAGCTGAGCCCAGGCCATGCAGGGAATCTGGGCAGATGCCCTCACCCTGCCCACATATGCAGCCAGGCTGTGGCAATTCAGCTGTTAGTGTGAGTGCAAAGAGCCACTCGCAGGCCCAGTCACCCCCAATCTTTCTCACTAAGCATGCCTGGAACAGTGAGTAAGCCTGATGCAAACGATGCCCTGCTGTTTGTGTACCTGTGCCTGTTTCCCTCTGTGTGTTGGTAAATGGAAGTGGAAATGGCTTTTAAAAAAAAAACAGCAAAAAACAACAAAACAAGACAGAAAACAATAAATATCTGCTTGTAGACAGGAGGATCTGGGCTAGAGTGTGACACGTGGAAATGAAATCAATGCAAAATGACAGACTGGCAGAAACAGACGTGGGGGTTTTGTGCTAGTTTAGCATCCTGATAGAGGCAGAAGATAATTCGGGTTGCAAAGGAGCTGAGGAGGTCATCTGGCTACCTTCTGAGGCAGATGGGTGTGCTAAATGCTCTCTGCCGAGAGCTCTGTGCCCTTCCCCTTGCTGCAGACTCACTAGAAGGCCACTCTTGGTGGCAGGGCTTTGCAGGGCTGCCAGGCTGAGTCTGGGGTGGTTCCTGCGTGCCAGCTGCAGACTGATGGCAATGGGGCTGTGAGCAGCAGGGGCAGAGGGGCAGCAGGCAGCAAGTCATACAGGAGCAAGCTGGGGGAAGAAGCCTAATCAGAGATTGCCTTTTGGGTGCCGTACTTGCTGGAGAGGCAGTCTGGGCTTTTCGATGATGAAGCTTTTTGTTTGTTTCTACTAAATCCGGGGACAGGGATCGATGAGGCCAGCTCCCGCTGTGCACCTTTGTGCTGGAGTCCTGCTGTGCTGCCTGCGGCCGCTGCCGGCACATTTCCCAGCCTCTGGCTTTAGCCCTGCACAGGACCTGTCTCTGCTGCCAGGGCAGGAAGGCAATAGGAGGTATTCGGGGCCAGCGCTGAGTCTGCTGCCTTGAAGAGGAGTCTTGGTTTCCCAGCGAGAGCTGTGGGAAATGGAATATCAGACCTGAGGCTTTGCTGACCTGTTCTGGGAGCTGAGAGGAGAAACCAGGGGCTGGTGTGGCCCTTGGGAGTGCAGAGCTGGCTTGAAGTCACCTTTCTCTTCCCTTTGCATCCCTGATCTGAGTGCAGCAGGGCTGAATGTCACCTGTTCCCTTGTGACTAGCGATTTACCAGCACTCATCCTGCTTCTTGTTTGCAGAGCAAATGCCCTTTTCCTGTTGGCTCTGCCCTCCCTGCAGTAGAGAATCAGCATATTCTGGTCTTGAAGCTTCTCCCAGATTTATGAGCTTGCTCTTCACCTTGAGACTAAGGCTCCCTTGCCCTGGGAAAGCTTTGAAACCCAAATCATTAATTGCTGACTTAAGCAAACACCACTGATCTTCCAGCAAGTCAAAATTCTTTTTTGTTTTCCTTTTTAGGATTTTAGGGTTGTGGAACTTTTTTTGTTTGTTGTCTTCTCTGAACCCAAATGGTTCTGAACAAAATGGGATTTGAAAAGAGCTCATTGGTGACACTTATGGGGGATATTGCCTCTGGAGACCAGCAACCCCTACACACACACACACAAAATAAGTCCTCAGTTTCCTCTCTGGTTCTTTAATTGGCTTTTAATCTGGGGAAGATGAGAGCTGTTTGCATTGAATTGGTAATAGGGGATAATATCTTAGCCTGAGTGATGAGTTATTTGATCTCTGTGCGTCAGAAACCTAAGCATATGGCTGTGAATTCAGGTGGGGGGTGGGTGGGAAGGGAATACCAAGGCCTGGCTCAGGGCCCCAGGACGAGCACAGCTGCTTTTTTATTTCCAGCAATAATAATAAATAGGATGGGGAACAATCACCTTTTGTTCTCTTGTTCCAGAGCATCAAATGATACCAGGAAGCCTTTAGAGACATGCATGGGGCATACAAAGGGATGTGCATGGGGCATACAAGCGGGTGGGCATGGGGCACACAAAGGGACATGCATGGGGCATACAAGCGGGTGGGCATGGGGCACACAAAGGGACATGCATGGGGCATACAAGCGGGTGGGCATGGGGCACACAAAGGGACATGCATGGGGCATACAAGCGGGTGGGCATGGGGCACACAAAGGGACATGCATGGGGCATACAAGCGGGTGGGCATGGGGCACACAAAGGGACATGCATGGGGCATACAAGCGGGTGGGCATGGGGCACACAAAGGGACATGCATGGGGCATATAAAGGAATGTGCATGGGACATGCAAGGGCATGTGCATGGGGCATACAAGCGGGNACAAAGGGATGTGAATGGGGCATGCAAGGGGGCATGCATGGGGCACACAAGAGGATGTGCATAGGGCATAAAAGGGGACATACATGGGGCACACAAGGGGACATGCATGGGGCATATGAGGGGACATGCATGGGGCATAAAAGGGGACGTGCATGGGGCATACAAAGGGATGTGAATGGGGCATACAAGGGGGCATGCATGGGGCACACAAGGGGATGTGCATAGGGCACACAAGGGGACATGCATGGGGCATATGAGGGGACATGCATGGGGCATATGAGGGGACATGCATGGGGCATATGAGGGGACATGCATGGGGCATATGAGGGGACATGCATGGGGCATACAAGGGGATATGAATGGGGCATACAAGGGGGCATGCATGGGGCACACAAGGGGATGTGCATAGGGCATAAAAGGGGACATACATGGGGCAAACAAGGGGACGTGCATGGGGCATACTAAGGGATGTGAATGGGGCATACAAGAGGGCACAAGTGGGACATACAAGGGATGTGACACTGCGTAGCCACTGAGTGGGAGAAAATTGAGCCACTGCTGCCAGCTGTCCACATCAGCCTGGCTTTAGCTTCAAGCTGATGGCAGCAGCTTGCTGGGTGCCAAGCCAGGGTAAGGCTGTGTCTCTGCTGGGGAACAGCGAATCGGTGGGCAGGAGTTTACTGCAGTTGCGTTGGTGTCAGCCATAAAGGTTCACAGATTGCATCAGGTTGGAAGGGCCCCTCAAAGGTCATCTTGTCCAATCCCCCTGCAGTCAGCAGGGATCAGGCATCAAGTCTGATCTTGAATATTTCCAGAGATGGGGCCTTAACCACATCCCTGGGCAACCTGTTCCATTATTTCCCCACTCTCATTGTGCAGAACTTCCTCCTGATGTCCAACCCCAATCTCCCCTGCTCCAGTTTCAAATCTTGCACATGCTCACTTCCTTCCTCTTCTCTAAATGCCATTGTCAGGTCTCTGCTGGTCCCACTCCGAAAAGGGAACAAAGGAGAGGATCAGTCAGGCAGTCACCAGTTTACCCTTCCCAAAGCGCTGTTAGCTCTGCAGGCAGCACAGAGCTCCATAGCAGAGCTCATTGACGTCATTAGCCTATGGATTGGGCCTGCAGTGGCTCCACTCATGCAGCACAGGGAGGAGCAGTAGGTGCTGGGGGGCATGTGGGGCTCAGAGAGCAATGCACTGACAGTGCTGGGTCCCTGAGCGCCGAGCCCAGTGAAATGTGCTCTTAAATGCCTCCTGGCTTCAAGCTGACTCAAGCACACAAGGGGAAACTTGTTGATGTGGATGACACTGTTCATTCCTGGCTGGTTTTGTTTGTTTTGTTTTGTTTCCTTGCTGAAGCTGCCTTTGGAGCAATAAATAGCTGTGGATCTCGCTTGTGGTCTGTGCAAGGTGGTTAATATTTAATCAGAGGTCTGAAGCTTGATTTCTTTGGTTGGCAAAAGATAAAAATTGCCTTTTTTTTTTCCCCCTTGCTTATAGAACTAGGCAGATAGAACCAGAGTTGGAGAAGAAGGGGAAAAAAAAGCTCAGGGTCAGCTTATAATTAATGAATTATATTAAGGTTGATCAGTGGCAGGTTTCTAAACAGCTCAGCTCCCAGCAAACCACCCTGGTAAATGCCACAGCATCTGAAATGGCTGGCACCCAGCATAGCCCTGGTGTGAAAAAGTATTTATAGCAAAAAGCCCTGCTGACACATGCTGGCAGAGTGTTATCTACATCCACTTCCCCTTCTCCTCTTCCTTCTCGGGGTTTTCCTCTAGGTCTGTTCACATAATTGGATTCTGCTCCCCAGGCTACAGGTAGGAGGCAAGAGGGTTATCCTCCCTGCAACAGGATCAAGCTTTCTTAGCAGGTCTTCCCCCTAGCTTTGTTGGTATTAGTGATCCAGGCCCTTTACAAGTGTTGGTGTGGAAACCTTGCTGCAGCCTCCTAAGGGAGAAAGGTTGAGCTTTGATTCCCCCATTAGCAATTCTTGCTGGCTGCAGAAGCATTTCCAGCAGGTTATCTACAGCCAGACTCCATGGCCAGGCTACCTGGAACACTGCTCCACTTTTTCTTCTGACTCCTTCAGGCCGAGGTCAGACAACAGAAGAGACACTCAGGCTTTTGAGGGGGTCCCTGCCAAGCTGAAATGTGGCAGCTGTAACATTTGGAGAGAAACATCCATGAATGCTCCTTGTCCCAGGCCCTGAACTGCTGGGAGTACCAGAGGCAGGATGTCACCAGCTGGTCTGCAGCATCCAGCCTCTCCTGGTCCCTGTGGAGTTCTTACTGCCCCATTTGTCCTGTCTTTTGGGAAAGACACTGACAGCCTTAAAAATTCACAGTTCCCCTTCTTCACATCAAAACCCACAGTCTCTTCCCAGGGAGATCTGAGTGGACCTTGCCCATGCCTGCAGACAGCCTCACAGCACTGTGTTAGCAGAGAGCTCAGTCACTGTCCCTCTGCAGAGCACAGCTCCCAGGCTGGATCACAATTGTTCCACTTTGCAACATTTCCATCTTGATTCTGGCTTGCTGCAGGAATTTGGCAATCCATGGAGTTCTCCAGTCCATGTTGCAGTGACAGGTCTCTGGATTATTATCCCTTGAGACTAAGCAGTGGGCTGGCCAAGAGGTGGCCAGCTGGTGTTTTCAGTGTGTAGGAGGGCATGGTTTGTTTGCCAGGACCAAGCAGCAGCATGTCTGGGCTGTTGCCTGGTGGTCAGAACATCCTGCTTGCTTAAAGCCAGGGGAGGCTTAGGCCTCAAGCTGTGCCAGGGGAGGTTTAGGCTGGAGGTGAGGAGAAAGTTCTTCACCGAGAGAGTCATTCCCCACTGGAATGGGCTGCCCAGGGAGGTGGTGGAGTCACAGTCCCTGGAGGTGTTCAAGGCACATTTGGACGTGGCACTTGGTGCCATGGTCTAGTCTTGAGGTCTGTGGTAATGGGTTGGAGTTGATGATCTTTGAGGTCTCTTCCAACCTTGCTATACTGTGATACTGTGAATTGTATTAGATCATGGAGCCCAGCAGTGCACCTTTGGGGCCAGGGCCTCATTCAGTCTTGTTTCTGAGGGTGCAGGGTTGTGTGTGTGCTGGCCTGTCAGTGAACACCTATGCCAAGTTGAACAGAAGTTCTATCTAAGCATGAGAAGGAAATTATTTGTTTGAGGGTGTCAGAGCACTAAGGCTGCCCAGAGAGGTGGTGGAATCTCCACCTCTGGAGACTTTCAAAGGCCACCTGGGATGTGGTCGTGTTTTAGGTGACACTACTCTGGCAGGGGTGTGGACCAGATAATCTTTGAGGTCCCTTCCAACCTAAACTATTCTATGATTCTATGATCTTCAGAGGTCTCCTCCAACCCTTATCACTATGTGCAAGGAGAGAGTCCTTGGTTCTGACCAAGCACTGCAGGCTGGGGCTGACCAAAGCTGCAGCCACATACGTGAGCTCTTCTCCAGTCCCCCCTTGCACTGCCACATTTGTCATTAGAGAGGTGATGCTCCTCCAGCCTGCAGCCCTTTCTGCACAAGGGGGTGCGGGGGTTTGCAGGATGGGGTTAATGCTCTGCCAAGACATCTTTTGTTCTGGGCAGGCTGCTGGGGTTTGGAAATGGAGAGCTAAGAAGTGAGCACCAGCAAATCTCCGCGCCCGCACTTGCTGCTGCTGATTTTCAGTTTCAGCAGCTGTGCCATTTGGAACGGGGGAACACCGACTGCCTTAGGAGGAGTCAATTAAAAATAAACCGAGGGAGAGGGATCGGTGTTGGAGCTCGTCGGACGTAAAAGTTGCATCCTTTCAAGCCTGGATTTTCGCTCCAATTTGCCACAGGCGGCAGGAGCTCACTCGGAGCTCTCATTAGCATAGAAATGCAGTTTGCTAGCTCTGAATTCCTGGCCCCATCGCTTTGTTCCTGCTCCTGGCAGGAGCGGTGATGCTGAAGCTGCCTCCCAGCCGCTCCGGTCCCCTTCCCCCCCCGGCGCTCTTTGTGCCGGGGGCCGGACGCAGGGGGCGGCGGATCGGATCGCGTCGCCTCCCGCGGGGTGACACCGCCGGCCGGGTGACACTGCTGGCCAGGGCAGGGAGGAGGCTTTGGGGCCGGGCTACGCGGGAGGATTTGCCAGCAGACAGCAGACATCTGCGGGGAGGGGGCAGGGAAGGGCTGCTGCCTCTTACTGATGCTTTAGTGGCCAGAACGTGGCCGTGGGTTGCAGTCATCCTTGAGGTTTTTTTTCCTTCTGCTTCCCCGAGGCGATGAGGAAAGAAAAGATTTGGCTTAGCCTTGCTCCTGTACTGGGCCTGGGTGTGCTGAAGAGGGATGCTGCAGGCAGGAGANACATTTGGGTTGGAAAAGACCTCAGAGATCATCCAGCCCAACCATCCACCCAACACCCCTGTGGCCACCAAACTATGTCCCCAGGTGCCATGTCCACAGGTTTGTTGAACACCTCCAGGGATGGGGACTCCACCAGCTCCCTGGGCAGCCTGTGCCAATCCCTGACCAAACACAACTCCTGGAATGTCCCTGCTCTTATTCCTGGTCCAACCATGTGGTTTTTTGGCAATCCTTGCATCCTTCTGGCTGTGCTTTTGCCAGCAATAAATTGCAAGCAAGGCAGGGAAGTGCAGGGTGAGGTACAGTGTGTGCCATCCTAAAAGAAGAGATCTGATGGGCCACCATAGGATCTTGTTTCCTCCCTTTCCTACTATTGATAAATTGATACCTTCAGCACCTCTTTCTGCTGAGATGGGAAACATCCACAAGTCCTTGAAGCATCAGACTGTCAGTGCCTCCTCCCCTGCCACAAATGCATCTGGGCTACCACTGCCTGTGTCTGGTAGACTGTTCAGGAGGGCAGGAGGGGGTGGGACAGAGAAAAGGCCAAGCAGTGTTGGGCCCCAAAGCATCATTTTTAAGTGATGAGTCTGAAATCGGATCCACAGGCAGTGTCACTTTTCACAGAGGGGCAGTTTGCAAAAGGGAAAATAAACAGACAAGTCCTGTGCTTAGAAATTTGATCAAGAACCAGTACTGACCAGGAGGCTCTGGAGAAGGAGACAGATTCAGCTGATGTCTGCCTTGTGGCTTGTGATTTTGGGCTGTCTGGGTTAAGACCTGTTAAGGAGGCCAGCACTTCAAAAGTAGCTCCTGAAAGAACAAGATCTCATGGCACAGGGTTTCCATCTGGGCAGCCCCTTTGGAAAGCACAGGCCAAGGTCTCCTGGAGAAGTATTTTGAGCAGTTGTTAAGTTGCCAATGAGCAGGGCAGTGGGAAAGGCTTTTCACAGAGGACAGGTCCCTGCAAGACCCTCCTTTGACATCTGATGGAAATATGGAGCTAATCATCCAGACTCCTTCACATCCAAGGAGATAAATAAGCAGCACCCTGGGTGAATGATGCAGTAGAAATTTCTCTTCCTTGGCTCCATGGTCAGTGCAGACAGGCAGCTGAGGTGGAGATGTCTGCAGCATGAGCTGGTTTCCACCATGGGGCTGCTGCTGGTGCAGGCAGAGTTTCAGCTCCTCTCACCTTTCTGCCACTGCAACATTAGGAGCCCTTCCAGTGGCCTGGCATCGTTTACTGGGGATGCTAAACAGCTTCTCAGAGTGGAAGGTGGTTCTCCTTGACTTGAAGCCTTCTTTTCCCCTTCCCTGTTTCTCTCCTCGTGGCTTCCAGCATTTTCAGTAGGGTGTTTGTGTGACAAGAAGAGAAAATACAGGGATGGGAAATGAAATCTGGAGAACAAATGAGAGATTTATTAATTTATTAATATGACAGAGCTAATTACTGCCTCTCAAAGGTTCATCTCCTTGCGTGGGTTCCCACATGCCAGTGACTTGGTCCCAGGAGTGACATTATCACAACAGTAAGACTGAGAAGAGCCTCCTGAGGGGGAATGAAGAGCAAAACACACAGTCTGGGCAGACAGGGCACAATGGCATCCTGGCACAATGCCACCCTGGCACTTAGGCTGGGTGTGCATGGAAAGCTGAGGGTGAGACAGAGCAGGAATGACTGCATAGAAGCTAAGCCATTGCCTCCCTTACAGCTGCTTGTGCTTACTGAGGTCATTCCCAGTACAGTGCTTCCTCTGGGACAGAACCAGTGGTGTTGCAGAGGATAACCCAGGCCATGTGGAGTGGCTGCAGACTGGTGCCTGCATGCAGGAGCTGCTCTCCATTCATGTCAAGGAGAGGTTGGCTCTGAAAGCTGAAGTCCCCTCATTGGGTCTGGCAGCAGCTTATGTGGCACTGAGTGGCTGGGAGGCCTTGCACTCCTGCTTGCACTCCTGCTGCTGTTAACATGTTGTTTAACTGAATTCTGCAGTCCCCTGGGGTGCCAGGGCATGCTGAGGAATCCCCTGGCTTCAGCCCCTGGCATTGGGAATGAAAAAGCTGTTTGTCCTCAGTGTGTGCCCTGCAAAATTCTTGGCTGATTTCGTTCTGCATCACCTGCAGCCTATCAGGGCTTGGGACTCTACTTAAAATCTATTTGAACAAGGGTTCAAAGGTTTTACAGTGTTTGTTAAGGGCAGATGTTTCAAGGCAGGGTGGGTAGAGAAAAGTTCCTGCAGGCAGATGGGGTCAAGTGAGCCTCCTCAGCTCTCCCCTTCCCAGCTCCCTGGATGATGCTGCTGCTGAGTTTTGCTGCTCTGGATTTGTCAGGTTGCTCTTTCTGGCGGTGAGGGACAAGGCTGTGGTGTGCTGAGGTGCCACAAGTGCAGAGAAAAAAAACAGTGTAGAGAGTGGGAGGAAAGGCAAAAAGAGATAGAAAGGCTAAGTCAGGTGCATTTGTGTGCATGATTCAGAACCTGCCACTCTGCTTCCCTTTCCTCCCGGGAAGGCAAAGCTGAGAGACTGAGAGGGAGCTCTGCAGCCAGCTCTGTGCTGCCTGCCCTTGACACGCAAGAGGGAACTCACCCTGCTGGCAGGGACCCCAAGGCAAGCAGTTCCAGCACAGCTTGCCTCCTCCACACACCATCCCCCAGGAGAAGCCACACATGCTGCCAGCAGGCCCTGGCACCACAACCACGCTGAGCATCTCCGAGGAGAGCCCTGGGCTTGGTGCAGTGCAGCCCTGGCTGAGTGGGCACTGCAGCTCAGGACCCTGCTGCTGAAGGGGGCAGCCTTGGCTGGAACTCTGCTTCTTGGAACGTGAGAGCTAAGCTGCAACACAGTTGGAAGGTCACAGAATCACAAAGTGCCAGGATCATCTGGTCCAACCTTTCCTTAGCAAACAGAAGAGCCCAACACCTCCTCCTTTTGCATCAGGATCTCCTGGCACTGTGGGTGCTGACACTGCAGACATCTCTTTGCAGGAGGCAGTGGCCTGGTGGCAACAGAACAATTTAAAATGCCTCTGTGTGTGACCACAGCTACAGTTGTTAGTGGGGAGCTGCTCACCAAGTCACTGCACAACAGCAGTCTGCATCCCAACAGGATGGAGTGAGCTGTAGGAGCTTGTGGAAATTACTCTTTCATGGGATATAAAATAACCAAGCTGCTAGAAGGCAGCAGGGGTTTGAGCCTCACTTCTGCAGGTGTTGGGTTTGGACCTAGGTCTTGCTTTTCAACCAAGATGAAGTGGTTGATGTTACTAGGAAGGAAGGGACAGCACCATACCCTGGAGAGAGAGTTCCCTGGCATGGCAGGCCATGAGCAGCTTCTGCCCTGAAGCACAAGGGCTGAAATGCTGTCTGTATTCTCCTGAGCTGTGGCTAAAGGCCCCACAGGTGGCCTGTCTTGAGGGACAGAAGAGCCTCCTAGAAAGTGGCTGAGGCACAGTTATGGCAGATTCCACTTTGAGCCTCACACTTCAGGCTGGGAAGGGCAGCTCTTGGTTTGTGGAGGTGCACAGGGGACAGGTCCACCAGGCACCTCAGGGGCACCTGGGCACGTGCCCACCTGGGCATTTGGTATAGGTGAAGGTGTCTGCCTCCTGCTGCAGTCCAGCCCAGGGCAGCTCCTGCTCAGCTGAGGTCTGGCCAGGAGGCATCAGCACTGCTCAGCTCCTGCTCTGCCCAATGGCACAGCTCCATGCTGAGCTGTGTCTCCAGAAAGGTTTCTCACCTATGGGCTGGGTTTCTCTTTTGGCTGCTTTGTTTACAGGGGAATAAATGACACAATCAAGCAGCCTGATCTTCTGTGTTGGGAGGGAGGAGAAGATTGATCCAGATCTTTATTGCTGCTGCAGTCAGCTTAGCAGTTCCCAGGATCAGGCTTGGTAGGGAGACCAAGACCCTGCTCTGCCTGCAGGGAGGGCAGTTGCTGTGAGAGCACAACTGGCCTTGCTGTCTGTCCTGCTGCTGCTGCAGCCAGATGGCTTTGGCAGTCTCCCAGCCCTCTCCTTTCCCCACACTGCAGTGCCATGCTTTTCCAGGCCCATCACTGGGGACAGATACAAGGGAGCCTGTCACTTCCTCTCGTGTTCTCTGTGCTTTTGTGTTGGCTTGCTCCTTGCCCCACGTTTCTGGGTGACACCCTTTGCAGTGCAGCTCCTGACACTGCCTCTCCCCATAGCTCACCTCTCTTTGCCCAGCTGTGCTGTGGTTGGAGGGATAAGGCAGAGGGCACAGGCACACTACCTGCCCACCTGTGCCTGCCAGACCCTGAAGGTGCATGGCTCAGGAGCTGCTGTGGTAGCCTTGGCTGAACGTGGGATGGGGAAGGTGAGTAGGGAGTGAGCGTGGGAGAAAAGGGCTTGTGTATGAAATATTCCAAGCAGGGAAAACTGGCATGTCTGCTAGTGCTGGAAAGAGAGAGGCAGCCTTTTCTCAAGCCCTGGGGCAGAGAGCTAGGCAATAAAGGAGAAGAAACCACTAGAAATGAGCTCAGCCAAGCTGACTGCCCAAGCAAGCTGAAACCTGCCTGGTGAGGAGGCTTGTTCCAGAGTGGGAAGGGGCAGGTTCCCAGTCAGGACTGGCTCTGCTCTCTGCAGTCCCTTTCTCATGGTAGTTTCCAGGAAAAGCTTAAGCTTTCACTGTCTGGAGGGGAACTCTGCCCCCAACCCTTACCCTTGACTTGAGGCTGCTCCCAGCTTGAGGAAGCCTGTGAACCTCGTTTGAAATGCAAGCCCAACCCAACAGTTTCTCTCTGCAAGTCCCAACTCACAGGGCTTATCTGGGTCCCATCTGAAGCCAAGCTGGGGCTAAAAGCAGTACAGAAGCAGGATCATTCTAGCACCACCCCAGGACCTGTCACTTGTGCTCTGCTGTGCAGAGCTCACCAGAATAGGAGTGACAGAGGAAAACTTTTTTAGTGGTTCCTGCTCTGAGAGCTGAATTTTTCCTGCACAGGGGACTCAGGCAGTCCTGGATATCACCCCACAAACAGCTCCATTGGTCCTCCCCCTGGTCCCTGTGCAATATTTGCAGCTGCCCTCAATTCTCACCCCAGAACACCTGCATGTAGCCTGCTCACCCTTGCTGGGGCTGGAAGAAGGGAGGACAAAGTCCTTTCTGCACTGAATTTCCTGTCGTTAGGGCTGGGAAGCAGAGCACATTCCTCAGCAAGCCAGCACAGACATCCCTGCCAGCACTCACACCTCTGCCTGCTCTACACATCCCCATGGTTAGGATGGCCTGAGAGGTCCCACAGCCACGGGGACTGATCCTGTGTCCCTTCAGCTTTCCTGCTGCTGTTTCTAAGTCAAGTTGCATTTCAGGGGCAAGTTGGAGCAGGCAGCCCAGTTTCTCGTTGGACAGGCTTTGTTTGTGCTCTGGGAGAAATGGAAAGGTTGGCTGCAGGCTTCACCTGGGATGGGAGTTGCACAGTTGTGGCCTGGGAGAGGCAGGGACATGTTGCAACTCGCTGCCCATCGCTCCCCCTCTCCTTGGTTCCTTTGCAGGGTTTTGAACTTTGGAAATGTCTTCCTGCAAAAAAGAAAAGAAAAAAAAAAAAAAAAAAGGGGGGGTGGTGGTGTGAAATGGTGCCAGAGGGAAGCAAAGAAGGGAAAAAGTGGAACAGCAGCAGCAGGTGATTCTGTGTTACAGGAGTCAACTTGCTGGGGTGTGAGCACTGAGTGCCTGCTGAGGCTGTGCAGTGTGGAGGTGTTCTGTGCTCTGGGGTTCAGTGGCTTGTAGCCTGCTGTCCCCTTGGGAAATGCCACCCCAGGGCTGTGTGCACACAGGAAGATGCTCTGAGTTCCCAGGGCCCCCCACACAGCTGGATCTCTGCATTCAGGGTGCACAAGGCAGCCTGCTCCTTGCCGTGTGGCTGGACCTGCTGAGAGCTCTCTGCTGGGCTCTGCTGAGAGCTGGTGGGCAGCTTTAGAGAGGGGCAGAGGAGAATCATGAGGCACCTTGAGCATGTGGCTGAGGGACTTCCAACACATCCATCAGCCATGAGGCAGGCCAGGCTCAGAACTGACAAGAAGGAAGAGCATTGTTTCCTTTCTCACCCCCCTCTCCTGTTCAGCTTCTGCCTTCGTGTTAAATCTTCTCTTCTCTTCTCTTCTCTTCTCTTCTCTTCTCTTCTCTTCTCTTCTCTTCTCTTCTCTTCTCTTC
>WBNM01000981.1:42871-85487 GCA_013399055.1 Ramphastos sulfuratus | reverse complement strand
CCAAAGCTCCAGGACACTGAGCTCCCAAAGCTCCAGGACACTGAGCTCCCAAAGCTCCAGGACACTGAGCTGCCAAAGCTCCAGGACACTGAGCTCCCAAAGCTCCAGGACACTGAGCTCCCAAAGCTCCAGGACACTGAGCTCCCAAAGCTCCAGGACACTGAGCTGCCAAAGCTCCAGGACATTGAGCTTTAGGACACTCTCTGCAATGACAGGAATGGAAAAGCAACAACTTGAAGCCCTGCTGAAGTCACTCTGCCTGGGATGCTGCAGGGTGTGTTGCAATCTGGGTGGGAGGTTTGCAGCTGCCCTGCTGTGGGATCACAGCCATTACCCCAGCCCAAACAAGAGGCTCTAAGGGTGCAGCACCAACTTATCCCCACTGCCATAAAACTGTAGGGCAGCTCTTACAGAAGAATTTAATCTAGCAGAAGATCAGCAAAGCAGCCTCCCTGAGCCATCCCAGCCTCACTGAGGCAGCAGGGCTTGCTTTACACATTGACCATTCTCTGGCTGGTGCTCTGCTTCCAGGTAATTAAAATGGCTTAACCCTGCAGCCCCAGCAGCTGCCTGCAGATAACTTTCCTTGATGCCCAAGGGACCCTTAGCTCTTTGTGTACTCCAGGGAACCCCTTAACTGCAAGGCATGTTTGGAGGGTACAAGGTTTTCATTACAGAGTGAGGGAAGGCAAAAACTCAAATACCTTTGTCTGGGATCAAGGAGATGGAAAAAAAGGTATGAGAGAAGCAGGGGGGGGGAAAAAAACCCAACAAAGCAGATCCTAGGGATGTGAAAAGGCAGAGAGTTTGTAGATCTACAGTGGGAGAGTTTGGAGTCTATCTCTCAGTTCTGCCAAGTATATCTGGAGTATTCCCAGAGCAAACAATGCAATTACTTTAGATTCACACTGTGCCAGCTGAGTTGTGAGGTTCAGACTCCCAAAGGCTCCTGTGCAGGCTTGCCCAGAAGCTGTTAGACTTTCCTAAGGGATGTGGAAGCTCTGAGAGGAAAGCCTGCATTCACTTTTCTGAGGACAACTCTAAACTTCCTCTTCCTCTTGGCCTCCCTCTCTGAGTCCTTTGCTTGAGGATATCCACAGCAAAAAAAAAAAAACAAACAAAGAATCAGTCCCAATCCTTTCCTTAGCAGCTTGTTGAGCCTCTGGAGCCCACAGCACTGAAAACAGCCTTGGGGAGAAGATTGAGCTGCCCTTGTAGGTTGCCTTCAGGTCTGCAGAGAGGCAGTTATTTTCCATTTCAGGGGTGTCATTTGTTTGTGATGAGATCTCTGCTCAGGCAGGTGTGTCTCCCCTGAATCAAGTCTCTTCCCTTCAGGGCACACCATTCTTATCTTCTTGTACTCCTTCCTCCTCCTCGCTGCCCATGCGTTTTGCTGGGTCATAGAAGCATAGAATGGGAAGGTTGGAAGGGAGCTCAAAGCTCAGCCAGTTCCAACCTCCTGCCATAGGCAGGGACACCTCCCACTGGAACAGGTTGCTCAAGGGCTCATCCAGCCTGGCCTTGAACATCTCCAGGGAGGTTGTGGAGCACAGAAGCACCGAATGTGTGATCAAAGATCCTATTCTGTGCTTCTGTGCTCCACAACCTCCCTGGGCAACCTGTGCCAGTGTCTCACCACCCTCACTGCAAACAACTTCCTCCTAACAGCCACTTTCAATCTCCCCTCTGCCACTTCAAACCCATTCCCCTTGTCCTGCCATTCCCAGACCTTGTCAATAGTCCCTCCCCAGCCTTCCTGCAGCCCCTTCAGATCCTGCAAGGCCACTCCAAGCTCTCCTGGAAGCCTTCTCCTCTGCAGGCTGCAGAGCCCCAACTCTCTCAGCCTGTCCTCACAGCAGAGCTGCTGCAGCCCTCTCAGCATCTTGGTGGCCTCCTCTGCACTGGCTCCAACACTTCCATGTCCTTCCTGTGCTGGAGACTCCAGACCTGCACACAGTTCAGGGCACAGGGTGACATCAGCTGCAGAACTCATTGCCTGTGCCCTCTTGCATGGGCCTGATCTGCTTGCTGCAGTGTTGGTCTGGTGAGAGTTCCAAACCCAAAGACCTATTCACATTCCCTGTGACTGTTGTAAATCTGGTGCTGTGACAAGCATCAGAAACAGGAGATTCTCAGAATCACAGAAACATTCAGGTTGACAAAGCCCCCCAGGAGCACCAAGTCCAACTGATAACCCCACCCAGCAAGGTGCACCCTAAACCATAGCCCCAAGCACCACATCCAAACCACCTTTAAACACATCCAGGGTTGGTAACTCCACCACCTCCCTGGACAGCTCATTCCAGTCCCTGACCACTCTTGTTGAGAGAATATATTTCCTGATACCCAGCCTAAACCTGCCCAGTCACAGCTTGAGGCCATTCCCCCCTCTCAAGTCTGGTGCCATTCCAGAGCTAGGAAGACTTAAGCTTTTGGTTTAATTGATCTCTTATTTGGCTTAAGTCACACCTCAGAGGATATCAGGGGTTGGAAGGGACCCAAAGAGCTCATCCAGTCCAACCCCTGCCAGAGCAGGACCAGACAATCCAGCTCAGGGCACACAGAACACATCCAGACAGGCCTGCAAAGGCTCCACAGAAGGAGACTCCACGACCTCTCTGGGCAGCCTGTGCCAGGGCTCTGGGACCCTTCCAGGCAAGAAGTTGCCCTTGTGTTGAGCTGGAACCTCCTGTGCTGCAGCTTCCATCCATTGCTGCTTGTCCTATCCCAGGCAGCAGTGAGCAGAGCCTGTCCCCCGACTCCTGAGCCCCAGCCCTCAGGGATTTATAACCATTGATTAAATCCGCTCTCAGTCTTCTCTTCTCCAGCCTACGCATCCCCAGGTCCCTCAGCCTCTCCTCCCCAGGCAGTGCTCAGTCCCTATCCAGGCAGCAAGTGACTCTTTCATGTGGTTTAAGTGACTCTTTCCTTTCACCCAACTATAGCTACACTGGCAAGGCACCAGCCTGTGCCTCACGGTGGCATTCCCCTTGCTTAGCCCAGGCAGGCTGCTTAGCCCAGGCAGGCTTCTCCTGGAGTGGCCTTAGCATTTTCTAGTGCCTGAACTTGCTTTGGAGGAAGGAGTTGCTCCATTTCTGCATGGCACTGCTAGGAGGACATCTTCTGCTCTGCTCTCTGCCTCAAAACTGCTGTTGGTTTCTGCCCACCTTTGCCCCCTCCCTGAGTTTCTACAGATGAGCCTCTGTTGCCAGACACAGCCTCGGAGACCTCTACCCTTAACTGAGGATTGACCCTTGGAAGCCTCTGACCCCCACACTAATAGGAGTTAATGACATTTATCTACAGACTTATCTTTCCTCCCCACTGCCTGCTCTGTTACTCCTCACACTGAAGTATCTGGGCACCTCCCTGCCAGGTTTCTTTTTCCTTTCTTTCTTCTTTCCTTTAATTTTTTTTTAATTCCTATTTTATTTTTTCCTTTCCTTTTTTAAATTATTTTATTTTTCCTTTTTTTTTTCCCTTTCTTTCTTCTTTCCTTTTTTTTAAAATCACTATTTATTTTTTCTTTCCTTTTTTCCTTACTTCTTTTGTTTCTTTTTTAATGCCTATTTATTTTTTCCTTTCCCTTTTTTAATTCTTATTTTATTTTTCCTTTTTTCCTTTCTTCTTTCCTTTCTTTTTTTATGCCTATTTATTTTTTTCCTTTCCTTTTTTCCCTTTCTTTCTTCTTTCCTTTCTTTCTTTTATTCCTATTTTTTCCTGTCCTTTTTTCCTCCCTTTCTTTCTTTTTTCTTTCCTTTTTTTTTTCCTTTTTTATTTTTTCCTTTCCCCCCCTTCTATCTTTTTTCCTTTATTTTTTTTTATTCCTATTTTATTTTTNTGAGTATGTTGAACTGCACGTATAAATTATTCACAAAACTTTTCCTTTCCTTTTTTTTTTCCTTTTTTTTTTTTTTCCTTTCCCCCCTTCTTTTTTCCTTTATTTTCTTATTCCTATTTTATTTTTTTCCTTTCCTCCCTTCTTTTTTCCTTTATTTTCNCTTTTTTTTTTTAATTCATTTAATACCCATGTGGTTATTTCTGGCAGTCTTTTCTCCACTACTATTCTGGTCAGTTTTACAGAATTGGAGATGGGACATTTTGTCCTCTTTTCTCTTGCTATTTTTATACCCTTCCATCCATCTTCTTAGGTAGTCAAGCATCCAGCTGTGCTCTGTCACCCTGGTACCTAAGCAACAAGTACAGATGTTCCTTAACAGCTGTTAGAAACAATGGTTGCTCTAGAGCAAGATGGCAGACAAGTGACACTTGAGCTGCTGGGCAGCTTGGGAGCAGTTCAAGCCCAGCTGCTGAGCCCAGAGGTGGTGAGGGGGCAAGGGGAGCTCCATCCATGCTTGTGCCATCCTTCTTTGGAGCATCAGGACCTCAGGAGAGGTGTTCTTGTCTCCTAGGGCTTCTCTTTCCTGTTCTCCCTCAGTTGTGTGATGGTCCTCAGCCATTCTGGGACCTGGCATAGCATGCCAAGAATCATAGAGTCATAGAATGGTAAGGTTGGGAGGGACCTCAAAGATCATCTAGTTCCAACCCCCTGCCCTAGGCAGGGACACCTCCCACTAGTACAGGTCACTCTGGGCATCATCCAGTCTGGCCTTGAACACCTCCAGGGAGGTTGTGGAGCACAGAAGTGGACTCATTGAACCCCTCCTGAGAGGCACAGAAGGAAATGAAATCTGCCCCAGCTCACACAGGGCTCACACAGCCCTGCCTGGCAGCAGGCACAGCAAAGTGCTGATGCAGTTGCACCAGAAGTCAATGGAACAGCTATGGGAGTCAGTGAAATATGTCAATTAAGGCCAAATGAGTGATTTAACCCTCAGTCTCTGGGGCTGGCTTCTCTGGCATGAGGCTGGGAGTGGGATGTTGACTCTTGGCTGGCTCCGTTCTGTGGAGCGTTCCTAGGAGCTGAGGGGGTTTGGCTCTGGCTTGGCTTTCACTTTCAGGATCAGAGAGGTTTAAAGCAAATCTGTGAGTCAAGCCTGCCATAGGGATCCAGGCATGGTAGCCACCCACAGCTCCTGGCACAGTTATTAGTATCTCAGCCTTCCAGACTGGGAGAAAAAAGTGGCAGATGCAGAGGGAGCCCCCAGAGCCCAAGGCCAAGCAGCAGCAGGGCAGTGTGGATGCCTGCTCACTGATCCAGCAGGCTTGGAGGGAGCTGGGGGCTGCCTGGCTGGGATGCCTCCTGGGATGTGTGTGGAGGGACATCTTTGTAGCTGGGCATAAGAGGCCTGCTGAGTCACAGCTTGGCATTCCACCTCCTGAGTGGCATTTGTCATCCAATTCCCCAGAGTGTTTTATCACCTCCTACTTCCTCCCTGGGGCTACCTGGAGGCACAAAGCCACTTTGTTTGGGGAGAGGTTAATGAGTTATGGAGGAGCTCTCAGTTTCTCTTCCTCCTCCACTGGCTTAAATTACCAACTATGTACAGCTGAGGAGGGACTTTTTAGGCTGTCAGGTAGGGATAGGGCTGGGAGGGATGGAACAAAGCTGGAAATGGAGAGAGACAGATTGGACATTAGGAAGAAGTTGTTCAGCATGAGGGTGGTGAGAGCCTGGCAGGGGTTGCCCAGGGAGGTGGTGGAAGCCTCATCCCTGGAGGTGTTTAAGGCCAGGCTGGATGAGGCTGTGGCCAGCCTGAGCTGGGGTGAGTTGTCCCTGGGCATGGCAGAGGGGTTGGAACTGGATGGTCCTTGTGGTCCCTTCCAGCCCTGCCTGATTCTAGGATTCTGTGATCTCTCAAGTCTCAGGCCCCAGCTGCTCCTGCTTACCCCAGCTCAAGAGCAAGCCTTGCTCCCATGGAGAGGTCTCCACAGGAAAAGGTGCTGTGGTCCCTGATTTGTGAATTCATCTCTGCAGGACAAATCATCTTCTTTGTGCAGAAGCCTCTTTGAATTCCTGCTCCTTCTGACTTGCTCTCTGCCCTGAGCTAAATCTTACCTGAATTTACAGTGCCTGTCCTTACCTTTCTGGGCAGGTAAGGGTGGACATAACCATGTTGGTCTCCCCTACCATTCCCAGAAGAGCAAAGCACCACCCCCACGCCCACCCCATGCATCCCAGAGCTGTGTACCAGGCACAGTGATGCAGGGAGCATGACCCTGTGTGGGAGGTCTCCCCACTGGGCTCTGACCCTGGCTCCTTGCCTGCCTTCCCCTGCTTCGTATGGTCATGGTTGTGGCCAGCCCAGGCTGCCTTTAATGGGTGGTCTTGTCACTTGTTTACAGCCCTGAGTCTTGCAAGCTCAGCAGGCTCCCCTAAGCCCCACCTGTACAGCTGATTTGAAGCTCAGCAATCATTCCTGAGACAACCTGGATAGAGGCTGTGACCTTAGGAGCACTGCATCTCCATCCAGCAGGGAGCCCACCCCTCTGCCAGCTGCTCTCTGCTCAGCCCCACCAGCTGCTGTGAGCTCAAAGGGACTCCTCTGCAGCTAAATCTGCCCTGTGCAGGTCTCTCTCCTTGCTGAGGTGGCATTGCTGAGCTCCAGCAGGCCATGCCAGATCCAAACCCAGGCGAGGAGGATGGCAGCAGCCACTGATGTGCAGGCAAGAGAGATGGGGAGTGCCTGGCAGCTCCTTGGGGCACTGAATTGTGGAGCAGGCTTTGTTCAGAGGGTGAATGGGACCTTTACTGTATCCTCAACATCCCTGACATGTTCCTAACACAAGATGTCATAGGCTTGGTCACGGTCAGTTTGCTCATTGTTGAGGAAATGTGAACCACCTCTTGGGAACCTTTGCTCTGGTTGTTGTGGCTATTTTTTCATGTTTGCTTGGAGGCTCTGTCAGCAGCACTGCCTTCACCCTTCATCTCCCTGTGCTTCACTTCCCTCAGCCATAAAAAGGAGGTTGACCTTTTCTTCTTGCATGAGTGATGGGTGGAGCTGTGAGGCCTTCCCACCACTGCTTTCATCCTCCTTCTGTAAGTGAGAATTGTCACCATGAGCTGCAGATAGCCACCCCTACATCAGCCCATTCAGGTGAGGTTGCCAAGGATTGCCTGACTGGCCTTTGGCACATCTCTTTGCACCTCTCTTTCAGCACCTCTGATGTCCCCATCCCTGAAAGCAGGTGTAAAAATACTTCCTTGCCTCTCAGAGTGTTTCGGGAGATCAATTGGTTGCTGTTTGAAAGGCATTTTGAAGATNTGGGTGCTTCTGTGCTCCACAACCTCCCTGGAGGTGTTCAGCACCAGGCTGGATGAGTCCTTGAGCAACCTGTTCTAGTGGGAGGTGTCCCTGCCTATGGCAGGGGGTTGGAACTTTGATAATCTTTGAGGTCCCTTCCAACCTAACGCATTCTATGATAAGATGCAGAACTTTCCATGAATATGCAGACTAATGGCTACAGATGGCACCTGGGTGGGAGTGGAGCCTGGTGTCAATCACTACACCCTGGGGGTCACAGATCCAGGGTGAGGTGGATTTTGTCAAGTGAGTTCCCTGCAGGCTGGTAAGAAAGCTGAGCAGCAGTAGGCTGGGAATCAGGCAGGGCAGTTTTGGTTTCTATGTACACAGTGCTCGTGGGCAGGAACCCTTAAAAGCAATCCAAAGTGGGGAGGTCTGAGCTTCTTCCTGTTTCCTGCAGGGTCAAACACACTGCAAGGGAAACCAAAGGCAGGCATCTGCAGGAGGGTGTCTGTCTGTTGCCATCTGTTGGGTGCCACCTTTGCATTTGTGGAGTTTGCAAAGATTTTTACCTGCTTGCCAGTTCTGAGGGGTCAGGAGCAGCCTCAGACCCCTCAGAGCTGGCAAGGGGTGATAGATCTGGTCACAAACCAAACAAGTGTCCTGGCACACATGACAGCAGGACAGGACATGGCATCCCCACTTCAGTAGCAGAAAACATTTTCACTTAGAGGAGGAGGGAGGGAAATCTCAGCAATGCTTTATGTACTGAAAGGGTAATGGGGGGGCACAAAGCTGATCAGAGGGCTCGAGACCTCTCCTGTGAAGATGGGCTGAAAGAATTGAGGCTGCTCAGCCTGGAGAAGAGAAAGCTCCAGGAAGACCTTAGAGCTGCATTTCAGTGTCTGAAGGGGAGCTACAGGAAGGCTGGGGAGGGGCTGTGCAGAGGGGGTTGGACAAGATGACCTTTGAGAGTCCTTTCCAACCCAATGCATGCTGTGAATCTGTGAAAAAACAAGAGGAAAGCAAGACCACAGAGGGCTGTGAGTGGTCAGCTTGGCTTTAAACTGCAGGAAAGTAGGAGTTTTGATCTTGACAAAAATGACAGGGCTGGCCAGCACCAACATGGTTTGGCAAGGGTCCCTTTTCCACCCTGTCTTGGCCAGCAGACCAGAGACTTTGTGTCCTTTGGTAGTTTCCCATGACCTGGTATCTACCTTTCTGATAAAAGTGGCTGGATTTGAATGAGGACAGAGAGCCTGGGGGGGGGGATGAGGCTGGTGGGGGCAGTCACCTTAGGGCTGCAAGCTCTTAACTCTGGTGCTGAAGTCATGCCTGAGTCAGCAGAGTTTCGGCTTGGTCGCGTTCACATTGTGAGAGGCAAATGAGTCACCACCCAGCCAAGCCCTGATTGCTCCCTGATTTCCTGCTCAGCTCTGAGCTGTCAGCCCAGAGAGGGAAGGAAGGATCTGATGCTCTCTCTCTTTCTGTGCCATCAAGTTTATTTTGGTTTTTTTCCCCTTGAATCTCTTCAGTCTCAAGTCCCTTCGTTGCGGAAATGAGACTCTCTCTAGGTTGCTATCTTGATCCCCTCTTTACAGCTCTCCATTAAATCTCTCCTCCTTAGCACCTGGAGAGCTCTAACAGGGGGGGAATATTTAGCCCTGGACCAGGGCTCCTTGGACAATATCCAAGGCAAGAAGGAAGTCCAAGCAAAAGGCAGGGCAGAGAAAATACTCCTGTGCCTTTGGGGACTCAGCCCATCGAGATAAAGTCTTGGGACAGTCTCAGCTTAATTAGCTTCCCTCTGCTCAGTTCTTCAGCTTCTTCCCCCTCCTCCACACTTGATTTTCCAGCTGTACTGTTCTTTTCTGTCCTCCCTTCCCCACCCAACCACCAAATAAGCATTGGCTCCAAATGTGGTCCCCTTTCTCTGTCTTCCTTCTTGTTCTCAGGCCAGAGTTGGTAAACAAGACGACCCTGGCTTTGTCCTTGCTGGCAAGCAATTAGATGACTCTTGAGAGGAGAATCTTTGATTTTTGGTTCTTTGTCTACCCGTGGCTTGGCCTGGCCAGCTGCCTGCTTTTCCTAGTGCAGAATTAAGACCAAGTCCCTGTTCACTGGTACCCTTCCAAAGGACCTAATGGCTACTAGGTACGAGGGGAGACAAGTGAGTGACCTGGGGTGTGATGGTGAGGAAGAGGTGGGAAAATCTGTAAGGCTAAACAGGAGGGAGTGCAAGTCCCAGCAACAAGCATTGTAGACCAAGCTTGGGAAGCTGTCTTCTGCTGTCTGATGGAGAACAAGTAGTGGGGGCAGAAGGAAAATGTGACTTAGCTGTAACAAGCTGCACAAGGAGGTGAGAGTTCAGGCACCGAACAGGTATGAGTAAGAAAGCACAGCGGGAAAAGAGCTGAGGAAGGAGCTGGAGCAAAGTCCAGTCCAAAAGGCCTGGAGGACCAGGGTGCATGGAGAGGAAGGTGAGCCAAGCCCTGAGCACTGCTGCACACCAGGTAGAGGTGAGGAGCAGTCTGGTTTGCTGCTCAGGTGTGTGGGAACTGGCAGCTCCTGGGCAGGATTAGCTGCCATGCATGTGGAGTGGAGCGGGCAGCAGGGTCTGGCTCCTCCACACTGACTGAGGAGCCTTTGTGCTTTGTTGCTGAGCATGGGGTTTCACAGCTTTATGGCAGGAAGGCCTTTCCCAGTGCTGTGTCAGCTCTTTTAGCTGGGAGCCCTGCTCTGCCAGCCCTCCTGCTTTTGCCACGGGGCACGTTCCACTCCCTTTGACTTGGGGGGGTGAAGCAAAGCACCTGCGTGAAAGCCAGGAGGGTAGAGCAAAGTGTGAAAGCCAGGAGCAAAGGCAGGCATGGTTGTTCCTTTCCCACTGCTCTGCTCTGCAGCCCTTTCCCCAGAGAAACAGGCTGCTGCTGAGGCTGTTTGCAAGGTTGCTGCACAGACAGCAAGGGCTAGTGGTGCTCCTCTGGTGTTCATCGCCGCTTCTCATTGTCTCTCTGACCCGTGGCAGGTCTCACTCTGGCATCTGCTTTTCTTTTATCCATTTCTGTGAAGAGCACCTAGGAACACCTAGGACAAACATGGCCTTGGTCTTGTTTAGGGCCTTTGTGTGAATCTCAGTGGTGGCTGAATGAAAAGACTTCGCAGAGCTTAACAGAGAACAAGAGGAGCATCAATGGATCAGGCCCTTTGGGAAAGATCTTTCATTCAAGTGGATCCTGAGGCTGCTCTGTGCTCTATTTATCCAAAGAGGAAATAGTGCAGAGGCAGGAGAAGGCAACCCTGCTGTATTCCAAAGGCATCTCCACTGTCCTGTCCCAGGAAAGCCAATGAAGGGCTGGCTAAAGACCTCACTCAATGCAAGCCATTGAGCGGTCCTCAGATAATAATATCTCTGCTGTTGCTGCTGTGTGCTGGTTCTGGATATGAACCAGTGACCCAGAGTAAAGGGCCCTGTGTTTCCCATTTGCAAGCCAAAGCCAAGCCTGTGCTTTTTTTTATTGAGAGGGACTTGGATGAGGGCCAGATGGGCCATTGTACACCCTGCCATTTCCCCTCAGCTCCCAGACAGCTCCTAGCTCTCAGCTGGGGGAGGGAATGATTGAGTCTGCAGTTTTTCTTGGGGTGCTCCCACCCATCTGCTGTGTTATCTCAGGCCTCTCACTCTCCTGTGCAGCCACGTCACCTGGAGCTGTAATCTTGGCACACCTCTCATCTTCTTTCTCAGGCCCTCTGCCCTGGTTTTGGATGCTCAGTTTTGCTCTTCTAACCCTCTGGTGTTCATAGCTCCACACTTCAGTGGGGCAGAACTGAGTCAGTGCATGACAGGAGTCCTCCTGTGCANCTGATCATAGAATCATTGACTCTTAGAATCATTGAATCACAGAATCACAGAATGATAGAATCACAGAATGTCAGGGGCTGGAAGGGACCTCCAAAGCTCATCTGGTCCAACCCCCCTGCCAGAGCAGGATCACCCAGAGCAGATCACACAGGAACACATCCAGACAATCCTTGAATATCTCCAGAGAGGAAGACTCCACAACCTCCCTGGACAGCCTGTTCCAGTGCTTTGTCACCTTCTCAGTGAAAAAAATTCTTCCTCAAGTTCACATGGAACCTCCTATGCCTCAACTTCCACCCTTTGCCTGCTGATGCAGGAGGGTGACACATTGGTGAGTCACTGGAGACTACTCCTGCATTGCAGTGCACCATGGACTAAGTGAGGTGAGGCAGGCACTGTGCTGCTTTGGGAGAGCAGCAGGGCACTGCTTTGCAGGCCTGGCAATCCATCCCAGGGCTCTCTGGCAAGAGGAAAGGTGTTAACCTCAGCACCTTGGCGAAGCTCCAGCTCACACCTTTGCTTCTTGTCCACCTGAAGTTCCCCTGCTGGGGCTTAGGATTTCCTTTCCCATTTCCTACCCTGCCTAACAGACCTGTGGAGTTCCTTTGGGCTGTTGGGGGCTGGTTGTGTCCCAAGGGTTGTGTTTTGGACCTCAATTCAGACTTAAAAATAGGGAAGGTTTGAAAGATGAGTTGAGAAGTACCAGGAGAAAAATGTCTGCATGTGCCAACTAGAAAATTTTGAGCTCCTGTTCTGATTTTTTCACTCCTGGGAAGTTCTTGGAGATCTGTTGGAAGTGTCTGTGAGGGATACTGACCCTACCCAGAAGATTGTTTTCCCTTGTTAAGGTGCAGTGCAAGGGGATGCCTCAAAGTCAGCTCCATTGTGTAGAGCCTTTGGTAGGTTGAAGTGTGATGCATTGGTTTGTCCTTTTGTTCATGTCCCATTGTGACCCTTCAGTTCTGAGTGATGCAAAGACTCTCAGGACTGTTTCCTCTGACACCTTCATCAGCCCTGATATTGCCACACCACAGGGTTGGCTCATCACACCTCTGCCAAGGGCTGTTTCAGTGCCCTTGGGCTGAGATGAGTATCAGGGAACAAGAGGGAGAGAAGATGGTGAGAGGCTGAGCAGAGGCAAGGTTGTGCAAAGCCATGTGGAGTTCACATGGCTCTTAACAAAGAGGCATTGAGTGGTGGCTCAGGGTTGTGACAGAGCTCACTGGTGCCTGGAGATCATTTCCAGAGCTTTCTGTACGGGGGAGCAAGGACCAGATCTGCAAGTGTGGGAGCCTCAATCTAACAGCTCCTCAGGGGCTTTCAGGAGGAAGGGTTTTCAGGTTGCAGAGCCAGCAGCTGTCACTTCACTCTGTTCCCTCCCCAGCACCACTCAGACCCAGGGAGTCCAGACCTTCCTTTCCAGCCCACTGCCTCTGCCACAGGGCACCCTGAATTCTGCACAGTGCCCCCAAGGCCTTGCATGACCGAGTGAATATCTGAGCTTGGGATCGTGGGGAAAGGCATCAAGACAAACCACTTCAGAGGGCAAGGTGGAGGAACAGGATCTCAGAGGCCTCTACTAATGAGGTCTTGGCACCAACATGCCCTTGGCACCCGGCTGGGCCTCTTTGGCTGCTTTTGGTCCTAACAAAAAAACAGCACCAAAAAAACCCCCTAAGGAGTAAACCACAACTCGGCAAGCTCCAGCGCTGCCTGGGAGGTGCCAGGGTGGATTGGTGGGCACTGGGAGAGCTGGCAAAGGAGCTGCAGATGGCAGGATGCATCCCAAGCCTTTTCTCTGCCATCTCGACCACACACATCATTCAGCAGAGAGAAAGCAAGGCCAGCCCCAGCGCTGCACAGGCACACACACATCCTGCTTAGTATGTTCAAGCCTCTCCAGAGGCTGATTAGTGATTTTATTTTCTCCTCCTCTCCCGGCCTTGCACGCTCGTTGCCATCAATTATCTATGCATTTGCCCTGATGAATTATTGAGTGTGTAACGGGGTGAGGGAAGATTCACCACCCCAGCTCTGTCATCTTGCAAACAAATGCTCCCTGGAGCACAACAGCAGCTACTCTGCCCTCTGTTTTCTGATTTAGGATGGGGAGCATGTGAAGCTGATCCAGTCACTTGCAAAACCCCTTTACTCCATCTGTTCTCTCAACAAGCGTTGGTACAAAGAGACACTGACAGGCTGTGAGAGCTGGGGGCTGTTCAGCCTGCAGAGGAGAAGGCTCCAGGGAGACCTTAGAGCATCCTTCCTGAAGGGGGCTAGAGGAAAGCCAGGAAAGGACTTTTTCAAGGGCTTATTGTGGTAGGATAAAAGGGAATGGATTGAAGCTTGAGGAAGGCAGATTTAGACTGGAGATTAGGAAGAAATTCTTTCCAGTGAGATGGGGAGACACTGGCACAGGTTGCCCAGAGAGGTTGTTGGAGGTGTTGGGGGTAGCTGGAGACAGAACAAGGGGGGATGGCCTCAAGCTGAGACTGGGGAGGTTTAGATTGGACATTAGGAAAAAGTTTTTCCTGGAGAGAGTGGTCAGGGACTGGAATGAGCTGCCCAGGGAGGTGGTGGAGTCACCCACCCTGGCTGTGTTTAAGGGTGGTTTAGATGTGGTGCCCAAGGATATGATTTAAGGTGAATCTTGTAGAGTAGGCTTCTGGACTGGATTTGGTGCTCCTGAGAGGCTTTGCCAACCTTCATGTCTCAGTGGTTCTCTGTTCAAGGCCAGGTTGGGTGAGACCTTCATCAACCTGCTCTAGTGGGAGATGTTCCTGCCCCTGGCAGGGGGAGGTTGGACCTGGATGATCTTTAAGACCCCTTTCAACCCAACCCATTCTATCAACCTGTGACTCCTCATCATTGCTGCCAAGGTGTGGGTGTTGCTGCTGTGGTACAGAGCAGAGCAATGGGTTCATCTATTTCCCTGATGAGATGCTTGGAGGAGCAGAACATAAAAGAGTCTACTCCTGTCTTGCAAAAGAGCCCTGAGTTACTCAGTCACCTGGAAAGGAAACTCCATTTCCGCACAGTGCTTGGGGTTTTGGGGGGTATTTTTTGTTTGTTTTGTCATTTCTGCTGCTGGTTGGTTTTTTGGGGTTTGGTTTTGTTGTTTTGTTTTTTTTTTTTTTTCCCTTTTCCCCTGAAGCATCTGGAAAGTTTGGAATGTGTTTTTGTTCAAAGTTGCTACATGTAAGGGCCTGAATGCCAACCTTGGCAGCACTTTGTTGTTGGCAAGCAGTCCTCAACTGGCACTGACTTCTTCCCTAACCCAAAGTCTGACTTTTTATGCCTGGGCAAAGAGGGGAGGGGGAGTCTGCAGGGCCACTCTGGGGTCTGATTCAGGGTCATCTTCAGCAGCAGCAAAGTGTTTTTTCTCCAGTTCGTGTCCTTGTGCCATCTGCACTGATGCACGGATCCCATGGCAGAGGTTGGGTAGAAGGGAGAGGGTAGGACTGGAAATGGTTGGCACCACTCGAGCTGAAGAGAAGCTCCTTGGTTTTGAACAGGGTCATTCAGTAATTTGCAGGGAAATCCTCCTGTGAAGAAAGGGCACAGTGATGGAGGGACTGGGCTGATCTCTGCCACGTTCTCTGCCAGGCTGGCAGACAGTGGCTTTAAGAGGCATATCTGAAGTACTGAGAGTTGTGTTTTGGGCACTGCAATGCAGGAGAGATGTGGAGGTGCTGGAGCAGGTCCAGAGGAGCTGGGAAAGGGCCTGGAGAATAAATCTTATGAGGAGTGACTGAGGGAGCTGGGGATGGTTAATGTGAGGAAGAGGAGGCTGAGGGCAGAGCTCATTGCTGTCTGCAGCTACCTGAAGGGACATTGTGGAGAGGCTGCTGCTGGGCTCTGCTCACAGGGAGCTGGAGACAGAACAAGGGGGAATGGCCTCAAGCTGAGGCTGGGGAGGTTTAGATTGGACAGCAGGAAAAAGTTTTTCATGGTCAGGGACTGGCATGAGCTGCCCAGGGAGGTGCTGGAGTCCCCAACCCTGGATGTGTTTGGATGTGGTGCTTGGGGCTATGGGTTAAGGAGTAGAGTAGGGTTCTAGGTTAGAGTTGGTGCTCCTGAGGGGCTTTGCCAACCTGCACGTGGTTGTGATTCTGTGATCTTGGCAGACCATCCTTGGACAGTGGTGGCCTTCAGCCTGGTGTGCTCCTCATCTGCCTGCCCTGCCAGGGCAAGGCTGGGCTGCCCCAGCTGATGGCGAGGACAAGCGCAGAGGCTTTCGGTCCTCTTCTCTCTGGGGTTCATCTCCCCTCTCACTCTGCTGGAGCTGTTGGGCCAGGACTTGGCTGTGGTGAATGGAGCCTCTTTTATTGGGGTGTTGAAAGCCTGATTCAAAGGGAACCGCTGAGACCTGTGGGGGGTCAGGGAGCCAGCTGTGCCAGCGCCCCAGCCCCGGGCAGCCGCTGCTGCGGGGCATGAGCCTTTCATGAAGGGGGTGGGGACCGGCTGCTGCTGAATCCTCTCTCCTCCAGCCTTGGGAGAAAGAGGGAGTGCTGAGCACACCTACAGCCAGGCAGCCCTGAGATGGGTGGCAGGTTGTTCCCAGGGCCTTCACTACATGATTGCTTTTGCTCTCCAGCAAGCTCCCACACGCTCCGGGAGGCAATAAAGACTTCAGAGCCAGACTGCTTGGCAAATCTATTGCTCACCTCAGTGGGTGTGGGCAATTCTGCAAGAGGCTCTCTCACCTCCAGGGTAGAAGGAACAGCATATGCTGCAAAACACATTGGAGACCTCTCCCCGCTCCCCATTCCCCAAATCCCAGCATGGCATTATCTAAACCCAACCCTGATGTACACCTGGTGCCCTCATTTTATCAGGAAGGCCACAGACTCCTACAGGGGATTGGCCACACTGGTGTCAGAAACATCTTTCACTGTGTTTTAGTGCTTATCCTTCTCCACTAGGCTAATGCCTGTGGTTGGCATGGAGAAACATGGCCCAGCTGTGAGTTAATCAGAGCAGGGAAGTCCCTTCCCTCTGGTTTCTGGAGGGATGTGCATGGGAAAAATGACCCTGGCTGCACAGTAAGACACTGAACAGGCTGGCCAGGGAGGTTGTGGAGCACAGAGAGGGAGGGTGAGGAGACACTGGCACAGGTTGCCCAGGGAGGTTGTGGAGCAGAGAAGCACCGAATGTGATCAAAGATCACATTCGGTGCTTCTGTGCTCCACAACCTCCCTGGAAGTGTTCAAGGCTGGGTTGGATGAGACCTTTAGCAACCTGTGATGGTGGGAGGAGTCCCTGCCCATGGCAGTAGGGTTGGAACTGGATGAGCTTTAAGATCTCTTCCAACCCAAACCATTCAGTGAATCTATGGAGGTAGAACTCTGCCACCTCAGCTGACAGGCTCCAAGGACTCAATGGCTGCATGCACACAGGCACAGGAGGGCACCAGTGCTTTGCAGTGGCTGTAAGCAGTGCTGAAAAGCACTCTTGAGCATCCAGCTGCAGTGCTGGGGTGTGGGGCAAAGCAGCACTTGACTCAGGGATGGGGGCAAGTTCACACAGAGCTCTGGAGACTGAGTTTCGGTCTCAGCCGCTGATGACTGTGGTCAGCCGATGGCGTCTCACGGCCAGGCTGGATTGTTGAGGCTTGTCCTCAGGGTCACAGGCTTGGTGTGGAGGGATGGAGAAGGACAGAATGGTAGATGTGGAGGCCAAGATGAGGCTGAGCACAGTAAGCATGGAGAGAGGAGGTACTGTGGAAGTGTGCCGAGAAAACGATAGAGGCCACGTTGGTGGCTGCGAAGACTTCTGTACACCTGCACTGGAGTGTGAGGAACTGCAGGCAGGAGACTCTGGCTCAGGTTCACGTGTGGGTGCCACAGGGCACATCTGCCAGGGATCTGTGGGGTCTAACACTGAGGGATTCGTTGTAGCCTTGCACGGGAGCCCATTCCTGCCCTGGGAGAACAGAGCAGGGGTGATGTTCAGGACTCCTCTGTCCCCACTCAGAAGATGTTGTCTGTTTTTTCTCGCTGGGCTTTTTTTTCTTTCCCCAGCTCCTCTCTCTGATTACCCTTTCATGTTCCTCACTCTGTGTACATCTTTCCTTTTTTATTACTCCTTCCTTCCCTTTACTGTCAGCCTCCCAGAATACATCCAGTTTCGGATCCTGCCAGCAGCAGTGAGCCAAACTTGCTTTTCTTGTTCCTACCACCTCCCTTCTCTATTGTGTTTATCATATAAATGCTGCCTGTATAATTACCAGAGCATTATCTCTAAACACACAGATTAGGGAAAGACACAATGGCAGCCAAAGATGAATTTCAGGGTCAGTCTGGGAGACATTTCTCTCCAGCTGTCAGGAGGGGATCAGCTGAGGCAGAAGAGCAGCTCTGAACACCACTTCTAGCAAGCACCTTTCATTCTTCACTCTGCAGAATCGAGATGGAAGGTTCCTAAATGCAGAGTTTAAAAAAAGAGGGGAAAATAAAAAAAGGCTTCAGGAACCACTGTGGATGATGCAGGTGGACGGTGCAGGGTGCACAGGCAGTGCCATAAAGCTGCTCTGCTGTGGGCACTCTTGCTGCTCTGCATGCAGGGCTGAGCCTTTGCAGCTGGGTTGATTACTGTTGCATTTCCAGTCACATTAAATGGATGTCTGAGTGTGTGCTAGCATATGTTAGGGTGTGCTGTGCTGATAGCTATCAGCACTTTAACAGGCCTCCAGATAAGCATGCTCTGTGTATTGACAAGAACTGATCCAGTGTCATCCAAATTTCAAGACAAAAGGAAGGTCACTTCCAACCCACTGCAGACTGCAAATAATTGATCCAACCTTGTGCTGCCTTTTGGTGGCCACGAACCCTAGGCTGGCTGCAGAGCATCAGGGCCACCAAGATGCTCAGAGGGCTGCAGCAGCTCTGCTATGAGGACAGGCTGAGAGAGTTGGGGCTCTGCAGCCTGCAGAAGAGAAGGCTTCCAGGAGACCTTGGAGTGCCCTTCCAGTATCTGAAGGGGGCTCCAGGAAGGCTGGGGAGAGACTATTGACAAGGTCTGGGAATGCCAGGACAGGGGGCAATGGGTTTGAAGTGTCAGAGGGGAGATTGAAAGTGGATGTTAGGAGGAAGTTGTTTGCAGTGAGGGTGGTGAGACACTGGCACAGGTTGCCCAGGGAGGTTGTGGAGCACAGAGAGGGAGGGTGAGGAGACACTGGCACAGGTTGCCCAGGGAGGTTGTGGAACACAGAAGCACCCAATGTGATCTTCGATCTTTGATCACATTCTGTGCTTCTGTGCTCTACAACCTCCCTGGAGGTGTTCAAGGCCAGGTCAGATGAGCCCTTAAGCAACCTGGGGCTGGCAGGAGGTGTCCCTGCCCATGGCAGGACGGGTTGGAACTGGTTGACCTTTAAGCTCAACCCATCCCATGGCTCTATGAGAATCTCACACACACACTTCTGCCTTCCCATTGCATTGCAGGACTGCAAGCTCAGACTGTCTTAGTCAATGACACAGTCTCGGGGTTCATCGGTTCAGACGTGGTCCTGCACTGCAGCTTCACCAACCCCCTGCCCAACGTGAAGATCACACAGGTCACCTGGCAGAAAGCCACCAATGGCTCCAAGCAGAATGTGGCCATCTACAACCCTGCCATGGGGGTCTCCATCCTCTCTCCCTACAAAGAGCGAGTGACGTTCCGGAACCCTTCCTTCAAGGACGGCACCATTCAGCTGTCGAGACTGGAGCTGGAGGATGAGGGAGTCTACATCTGCGAGTTTGCCACCTTCCCAACTGGCAACAGGGAGAGTCAGCTCAACCTCACTGTGCTGGGTAAGGCANGAAGTGTCTGGGCAAGTTTTGGAGTGTGGGACTCTGCATCCAGTTCTTCACACCCTGACGAGACTCAGGGCAAAGATGGCTCTTGGGTGTCACTGTGCTGGGTAAGGCTCTGGGCAGCCTTTGCAGTGTGAGCCACTGCCTCCAGTTCTACACACCCAGAGGAGACTCAGGGCAAAGATGGCTCCTGTGTGTCACTGTGCTGGGTAAGGCACTGGGCAACCTTTGCAGTGTGAGCCATTGCCTCCAGTTAAACACACCCAGAGGAACCTGAGACTCATGGCCTGGGAGTGCAGGGCAAAGATGCCTCTTGGGTGTCACTGTGCTGGGAAAGACTCTGGGCAACCTTTGCATCATGAGCCATTGCCTCCAGTTAAACACACCCAGAGGGTCCTGAGACTGAGGACAAAGATGGCTCTTGGGTGTCACTGTGCTGGGTAAGGCACTATGCAACCTTTGCAGCACAAACCATTGCCTCCAGTTAAACACACCCAGAGGGTCCAGAGACTGAGGACAAAGATGGCTCTTGGGTGTCACTGTGCTGGGTAAGGCATTATGCAACCTTTGCAGTGTGAGCCATTGCCTCCAGTTAAACACACCCAGAGGGTCCAGAAACTGAGGACAAAGTTGGCTCTCGGGTGTCACTGTGCTGGGTAAGGCATTATGCAACCTTTGCAGTGTGAGCCATTGCCTCCAGTTAAACACACCCAGAGGGTCCAGAAACTGAGGACAAAGTTGGCTCTCGGGTGTCACTGTGCTGGGTAAAGCTCTGGGCAACCCAGAGCAGCTCCCTGGGTGGGGAGGTCCATCACAGGGGCAGCGATGCTGGATGTTTGTTGGGTTGGAGTAGGTAGGGCAGCACTGCTTTTCTAACCATCTCTTTGTATCTTTTCCATCTTCCTCCTTTCCTTCTCCTGTTTTTGCAATTCCCTGCAGCCAAGCCCACGAATTGGATGGAGGGCACCAAGCGGCCACTTATTGCCAAGTCTGGCAGGACAGAAAAGATCTTGGTAGCTACCTGCACCTCCTCTAATGGGAAGCCTCCCAGCACTGTCACCTGGGACACCAAGCTGAAAGGAGAAGCAGAGTTCCAGGAGATCCGGAACAGCAACGGCACCATCACAGTGATCAGCAGGTACCGGCTGGTGCCCAGCCGGGAGGCACACAGGCAGCAGCTCATGTGTGTGGTCAACTACCAGCTGGATCGCTTCACCGACAGCATCACCCTCAACGTGCAGTGTAAGGGAGCCTGGGCAGGGCTGGGGGGCATGGGCAGCCCAGGGGGGGCTGATAAAGCCTGGCCAAAGGGAAGGTGTTGGTTGGGTGGAGGGGGCGAAGCAGGAGGCTGCTCTCTCCTTGTGGAGGGCGAAAGCTGAAGCGATCCCTTGGAGTAATCATTTGCTTTCTCCACACCTTTCTCTTTCTGCCTCTGCCATGTCCCTTTGTTCCTCCTGTTCTCTCTCTCTCATTCACTCTCCCTCACATTCTTGGTCCCATCATCTTTCCCACCTTGCAATCTCTCTTCCTCCCACCCCTGCCCCCTGTTTCATTTTCTCTCCCTTCCTTTTCCATCACTCTTTCCTCTTGTTTCCCACCCTGCTTCCCTGTCTTCCTCATCCCCCTGCAGATGAGCCAGAAGTCACTATTGAGGGCTTTGATGGCAACTGGTTCCTCAACCGGAAGGATGTGAAGCTGATATGCAAATCTGATGCCAACCCCCCAGCTCACACCTACGAGTGGAAGCTGTAAGTGCCTACAGTGCTGCTGCTCTCACAGAAACATCTGAACGGGGCCACAGAGCCTCTGTGGAAACTCAGCCTCCCTCTGGTCAGTCAGGGCTCAGCCCCATCACTGTCAGTGATGTCTCTCCAAGGTAAAATCCTTGCATGTGAGAGCAGAGTTGGATGCTCATAGGTCCAGGAGCTGTGCTCCTGCAGAATGCTTGGAGCCCATTCTGGCTGCCTGGCACACCTCTGCCAGGTGACCTTCAGTGCTGCCAGGAACTGGAACTCATTTCTTTATTTGCAGACCAGGCAAGCTGCTGTCTTCAGCCTTGGCCTTTCTGGCTCACCCCCTCCTGTGCTGGGTTTGTCAGATCCAAGCCCTGCCAGCCCTGCCTGGAGGGCAGCCTGTGCTTTTCAGGCAGGTAGTGCACTATTTGATGTGTCTAGAGCAAGGGACTTGTTCTGAGTGGCTGGGCTTTATCAAGAAGATTTGCATGGCCTGTGGCCCCAGCTGGCAGAGCTGGGGCTGGAGTTTTAGTTGGGTCACACACAGCCACCTCACCTCTGGGTGCATAGAGTTTGTCCTCTGTCATTCAGTTAGGTCTTCTCCCAGCATCTTCTAGTTGAGACTCAGAAGGGCAGTGGGTAAGGATCATACACACCCCCTCTCCACAGGGCTGGAATGGAGCTTGTTATCCCAGCAGTGCAGCCTCAATTCCCAGGATAGCTTCCTCTCCCCATTCCCCTGGAGTAACATTCTGCCCTGGTGATGTGAGGCAGCTAAGACATGACAAGGTGAATGATTTGCCCTAAGTGCTTGCATTGTAATTTGCACTAAGTGCTTGAGGAGCTAGGAAAGAACCCAGGATTTCCCTCCCATAAAGGGGCACAAATAGCACAAAATTGATCTGCTTCTGAAAAAAAAAACCTTTCCCTGGAACCAGCCCCAGCTGTAAGCAAGAGCTCCCATTTGGAGCACTCATCCCCACGCAGCTGACATTAAACAGAAGCAATTCCTTGTCCTCCAGGGTTTCAGCTTTTGGCTGAACAGACTAAAGGGACTGAAAAGTGAGCAAGGAGTGTCTGGGGAGTCAAATGGGGATTGATGCAACCTGATGTGGTTCTCTCTCCCTCTCTTTCTTTTCTATAAGCACTCGTGGAGCCTTAAAAAAAAAAAAAAAAAAAAAAAGAAAGATCAAATGGATCCTTTCTTCTCTTCAGCTGGCATTTGTCATCAGGAAAGAGGCTCTCAAAATGACTTTGCAAGGAGCTAGGCAAATTCTCTCTCATTTTGCTTCCCAGATCAAACTGCTCACAGTCAGAGCCTGAAGAGGATTGTTTTTCTTGCCTTTTTTTCTAGTTCATGTCCCCAGCTCTCTCCCTCTGTTGCTTCTGCCAGTTTGACTTAAACTCCGAGGGGGCTCTCTGGGTTCCTCACAACATTGCCAGCAAAGTGTTAGAGGCAAAGATGCCCCTTGTGGCACCCTAGGCAGAAGAGATGCCAGTTTAGGCTCTCTGTGTGTAGCAGGGCTGGCAAATTGAGCAGAAGTGAGCCTGGAGACAGGAGGCAGATTTTCTCTCTGCTTCTGGGCAAGTCATTTCTTCCCTTTGTTCTAGCACTGCTGGAGGCTGAGCACTTGCTGAGCTCCTGGACATCAGGCTGGCCATGGCTGGAGCTCTGTCACTGTGCCCAGACACAGCCAACAGCACAGGCAGCCCTGATGGAGCAGTCTGCTCCTGCTGTGCTGGGGATGCTGAGGGCAGGCTGAGAACTGAAGCACAGGGGAGCCAGGTGCCAAACAGCTCAGCCAGGTGATGCTTCTGTAGCCCAGGGCAGAAAAGAGGCTTAGACACCCACTAGGCTCCAAGACAACAAAGGCTGCAGGTGTCAGGGCTGAGCAGGGCACTGCAGGACTACAGCTGAGCATGGCACTGCAGGACTGCAGCTGAGCTTGGCATGTCCTTTGCACGCCTGGTAACAAATTCAGCTCTGGCTGAAGCACTTCTTGGGAACAGCACATCTCTGAGGCAGCCACTGAGTCGATCCCTGCGTGCTTGTGTGATTGATGATGTTTGTTTTGTTTTAAGCACTGGTAAGAGTTGTTTTCCTAAGGATTCTCTGTGAGCTCTGTGTGTGTGTCCATTTGTCTGTCTTTAGCCTGCAGAGGTTTCTTGACTTACAGCTAAGAGGCTGAGAACATCAATACTGTGCTTTGAGAAGGACTGGTGGGGAGTGAAATGAGGAGAGAGGAGGAGTGAAGGAAAGAGTACAGGTTCTTAGGACAAAGAGCTCTTCAGTCTGATTCCTCAGCCTCTCCCTTTTTGCACATTTAGGGGGTCAGTTAGGCCTGAGTATGAGATTATTGATCTGAGAGGGTGGAAAGGAAAAATGGAGTGCAGCTGAAGGTCAGGAGAATGAAGGCAGAAGAAAAGGAAAGTAGAGAATGAGAGGAAGTGAGACTGAGGGAAACGGAGGTGGAAAAGGAGGAAGAAAAACCTGGGGTGCAGATTGCCCCCCTGGGTCTTGCAGCCCAGACTCTTGTTCTCCCATTCTTTGCCCCAAGCTGCCCATTAAGTAGGGCCCTGTGAGGAAGAGACAGACCAAGCAGATGGGATGAAGGCCAGGTAATTAACTGTGCTGCAGCCAACCACCCAGGGATGTGGCACGTGTGTGTGTAGAGGGGGGTAAGGAGTGGGAACAAGATCCATGACCATCCCCTTCCTTCCCACAGTGCCACCTCAGTCATACCAAACTGATCCTTCATTTCTTTGGCTGGGGCTGACAGGGAAACAGCCCCCAAGCATTTGGGCTTTACCCACATGCTCAGCTGTGCCTCTGCCCCTTCCTGAGGGTCAGGAAGCAGTAACTGCTGCTGCTGTTTTGCTGCTGCATGGGATGTAAAAAGCAGCCACACTCATCCAGCCTGTGCTGAGAAACAGCCCAGGGAGCTGTTAGGGGAGGCAATATCCTTCTTCAGCATCCCACACCACACCTGGGAGATGTGCCCTTGCCTTGGTCAATTTAGGGCCCTATAGGCAGAGGACCAACATCCTTCCATCAGCTTTGGGATCATTGGCTTGGTGTAATGGGAAGGACAAATCTGATTTCCTCTCCATGGGTGTGTGTGGACACACAGAATGTGTGCATGTAGCCACTTCTTTCCAAACCTCATCAGACCCCTGTCAGCCCTTTTGTTTCTTACAAACTGCTGACAAAATGTGCATGTTGGTTTGGTTTTTTTTTTTGCCTTGGGAGGAAGGGAAAGAATGAGTTGAGTAATTTTTAATTGCCTAAGAGAAGTAATTACTTTACTTTGCTTCAGTAATTAAGAACAACCAGGCCACGTGTGCCTTTTCCCAACACACAGGGGCTTGGGGGGGGGGGGGTTTTCTTCACCTGCCTTTGTTAATTTATTCTGTGGGTCTCTAGATTTAGTTTTGCACTATGCCAGCTTCACACTGACCTGGTGACAGGGCTCTAAGCTCTAAATCAGCACCACTTTGCTCCAGCTTAAGTTGCAGTTAACACTGGCTGAGCAGATGTCCAGGAGAGTGACATGAGCAGGAAGCTGGAGTAAAGCAGGGTCAGGTTGGTGTCTCATTCCTGTGTTTTCCATCAGCTGGAGGAACACTGAAGGTGAGCCTGCTAGATGTGAGCCACCCAAAACATCTTACCCTGATTNAGCAACCTGTTCTAGTGGGAGCTGTCCCTGCCTACAGCAGCGGGGTTGGAACTTTGATGATCTTTGAGCTCCCTTCCAACCCAAACCATTCTCTGATTCTATGATGATCACCTTTGGGGCCAACCATGATTTTTGTTTCCCCTAGGCCTAATGGGACCCTGCCAGGGAGTGTGGAGATCCAGAATAACACCATCTACTTCAAGGGGCCTGTGTCCTACAGCGTGGCAGGCACCTACGTCTGTGAGGCCTCCAACGCCATTGGCACACGGTCAGGCTTGGTGGAAGTCAATGTCACAGGTAGGAGACCTCTTGGTGTGCTTTGAAAGGCAGAAGAGGAGGAGGAGGAGGAGGTGGGGAGACAACAACCAGTTGGTTCCATCTCCTTGCTGTCTGTCTTAATCACTGGTGTGATCCCCTTCTAGGGATGGGGAGTTTGGTGGTGCAAAGGCAGCAGTGAAGTTCTTTGCTTGGCACTGGTTTTTGGCACTGGTTTGGCCTGGGATTTTTTTTTTTCCCTCCTTTCCTCTCGTTGGCTTTTCCTTTCTTCCACTGAGATGCATTCAATTTGTTTCCTCCCTGCCTTGTCTTCTGCTCTGGATTCAGCGAGACCGTTCACTGAGAAGTGAAGACTTGTCAGGGAGATCACAGGATCACACAGGATCACACAGGATCACACAGGATCACACTGGATCGCAGGATATTACCTTGCCAAGTGTATTTCCAGGAAGGTTTCTTGGAGACCCCTCCTGTCACAGCCTCACAGGATGTCAGGGGTTGGAAGGGACCCAAAGAGCTCATCCAGTCCAAGCCCCCTGCCAGAGCAGGACCAGACAATCCAGCTCAGGGCACACAGAACACATCCAGACAGGCCTGGAAAGGCTCCACAGAAGGAGACTCCACAACCTCTCTGGGCAGCCTCTGCCAGGGCTCTGGGACCCTTCCAGGCAAGAAGTTGCCCCTTGTGTTGAGCTGGAACCTCCTGTGCTGCAGCTTCCATCCATTGCTGCTTGTCCTATCCCAGGCAGCAGTGAACAGAGCCTGTCCCCCCCCCTCTTGACCCCCAGCCCTCAAATAGCTATAAACATTGATTAAATCTCCTCTCAGCCTTCTCCAGACTGAGCAGCCCCAGGTCCCTCAGCCTCTCCTCCTCAGGCATGAGGATATTTGTTAGAAGAAGGAGTAGGATGAGGATGCAGACTGCCACTGAGGCAGTAAAGCATGAGATGTCATTAGCTCAGGATGATGTTTTGTGTCTCTGATGGCAGACACTTCTTCTGGCTTCTCATTTGTGCTCCTTCCAGTGCCATCTTGGTCTGTGCACTTGCTCACCTGGCTGCCAGGGATTACTGAGAGGCTGTGAGCACTTGAGCAGCTTTGTCTGGGCTCCAGAAAGGAGTAACACTACAGGATGCAAACCATGGGAAGTGATGCAATGTGCTGTTGTCTGAGGCAGAAGGAATTTGATGACTTGCAACTCCATGTAGGCACAGGAGTGAGGAGGAGCCATGGGGATATGTTTCAGTAATGGCAGGGAAAGAAAGTGATGTCAAGAAAGAGGTTAAAGAGAAGCAATAGCACACAGCCACAGCCTGCTTCCAGAGAGACAGAGTGGTACTGCAGGGCATCACCACGGGGAAGAAGTGGCTGGTGGTGCTCTGGGGGCAGGGGAGGGAGGTTTGGACCATTCCTTGGGGGTAAAAGGAGGGATTTATTGTATCAGTTGTGGGTTAATGACAGGCAGTGACCAGCAGCCATGGATCTTGCAAGGGAGATGAAAGTTCCTCTTGCAGTCTTGAGCTGGAGCATTGCCACACTGCAGGCTCCTGGGGGTGTGGGAGTGACCCTCTGGTGAAGCAGCACTACCTGCCTGGGAGACATGCCTGGCATCTAGGGCACTCACCAAGGCTCCCTCTGGCACCCCAGCTGGCCAGCAGTGCTATGGGAGCTCAGTGCCCATCTGCTTCGGGTGCTCCTCCACAGCCCAGCGTGGGCTCGGTGCCAGCTGGGCAGGCAGTGCCCCCCAGGGCACGTGGCCCCTTTGCAAGCTGAGCTCACAGCAGGGACCGTGGGGTGCTGCAGGTCCAGACCTGTTCCCTCTGGGGAGGGCAGCACGACTCTGCCTGCAGCTGGGTGAGCTGGAGAGCAGCCAGCTGGCTGTGCCAATCTGCCAGCTCTCTGTGCAAGTGCCACGGGCAGCAGGGTGCCTGTGAGATGGATGGGCAGAGAGGGGCACTGGAACCTCCCAAATCATGGGAAATACAGGACAGGTTCCTAGGATTGTTAACCCTTCCTGCTGACAAGCCCCAGGCAAAGCAGGGTGCCTGCTGTGCTGACAGCAAGCTGGCCTGAGCCACCCCAGCCTGACCTCTGGGTTGCTCTCTGCCTGTCTGCAATCTCAGTTTATTCCCAATGGCCCAAACTGGGGGGGGTTGATGTCAAATGAGAGGGAAAGAAGGGCACAACCCAGAGCTGCCCCACGATGAGAGGTGAGCAACTAAGCCATGAGGCCAGGCCAGCACCACCTAAAGAAATGCTTTTAATAATTCATGGGATCTGAATATGTTTATCCAGCTTCCCCTGAGGTCCTGTTAGGTCAGCTCCGGGGAGGGCTCAGCCATCCTCACTCAGCTGTTACAGGTACATTTGTTTGGGTCTTGCAGGCAATTTAGGGATTGTCAGTGGACCACAAAACCTCTTTCAAGAGCTGCATGCAATAAATGGAGTTCAATTTAGTGAGCAGCCAGCCTGACCAGAAAAAAAGAACAGGAGGCTGAAAACCTTGCAGCTGTTTTTCCCCCCTCTATGTGCCTGGGTCTCCCCTCTGCTATCATCCAGCATCCTTCCTCCCACCCCCTAGGGAGAAGGAATCATACAACCATAGAATGATTTGGATTGGAAGGGACCTTAAAGATCATCCAGTTCCAACCCTCTGCCATGAGCAGGGACACTTCCCACTAAACCATGCTGCTCAAACCTGGCCTTGAACACCTCCAGGGAAGGGGCATCAAGAACTTAGAATCACAGGAGTGCCCTGGCTGGGAAGGACCTCCAAGCTCACCTCCCTCATGGGGAGGGTAATTTGTTCAGAGGGAGAAGGCTGAATGCTTCTATTAGAGCTATAGCACATTAAAGAGATTGATATGTGCAAATACAGTATTTTATTCCAGCCATTTGTTCCTTTAATAGCTCCTCCTGCCTTGCAGGACCTTTGTCAGTGGCAACCAAGCCATAGTTATTTATTGCAGGCAGTTGGGTGACACAATCCAAGGCTGTGGGTACAAACTGCACATGGATTTGGTGGTCATCAACTGAGAGCTGCTCGAATACACAGACACCTGTGTGTGACCCTGATCTGCTCCCTGGCATGCAAAAGGACCTCCCAAACCTGCATGCCCTGTGGCACAGTTGGAAGATGGGTTTGGCTGCCTGGGCTTGTGTGCAGCATCCTACCTACACCCCACCCCCTGGCCACTCTGCATCTGTCTGTGTGTGTGTGGGTAACATTGGTGCACTTGTGTGCTGGCTTCAGCCAGAGGAAGCCCAAGGAGGAAGATGTTGTTAAAATATCTTTTTTTCTCCATGGGTCTTTCAAGAGCCAGGCAAACATTGCCTGTGGGGAAGGGTGGCAAGAGTTGGGAGTGTGCAGCCTGGAGAAAGCTCCAGGGAGACCTTAAAGCAGCCTTCCAGTAGCTGAAGTGAGCTACAGGAGAGCTAGGAAGGGACTTTTGACAAGGGCTGGGAGTGATAGGATGAGAGGGAATGGACTGAAGCTTGGGGAGGGGAGGTTTAGACTGGAGATTAGGAAGAGGATGGTGAGACACTGGCACAGGTTTGCCCAGGGAGGTTGTGGAGCATGGAGAGAGAGGATGAGGAGACACTGGCACAGGTTGCCCAGGGAGGTTGTGGAGCATGGAGAGAGAGGATGAGGAGACACTGGCACAGGTTGCCCAGGGAGGTTGTGGAGCATGGAGAGAGAGGATGAGGAGACACTGGCACAGGTTGCCCAGGGAGGTTGTGGAGCATGGAGAGAGAGGATGAGGAGACACTGGCACAGGTTGCCCAGGGAGGTTGTGGAGCATGGAGAGAGAGGATGAGGAGACACTGGCACAGGTTGCCCAGGGAGGTTGTGGAGCATGGAGAGAGAGGATGAGGAGACACTGGCACAGGTTGCCCAGGGAGGTTGTGGAGCATGGAGAGAGAGGATGAGGAGACACTGGCACAGGTTGCCCAGGGAGGTTGTGGAGCACAGAGAGGGAGGGTGAAGAGACACTGACACAGATTGCCCAGGAAGGTTGTGGAGCACAGAAGCACAGAATGTGATCAAATTCTGTGCTTCTGTGCTCCACAACCTCCTAGGAGGTGTTCAAGGCCAGGCTGAATGAAGCCTTGAGCAACCTGGGGCTAGTGTGAGGTGTCCCTGCCCATGGCAGGGGGTTGGACCTAAATGACCTTCAAGGTCCCTTCCAACCCAAACCATTCTGTGAATCTATGAATCAAAAAGGAAGGAGAGTCACAGAATGTTAGGGGTTGGAAGGGACCTCTAAAGATCATCCAGTCCCTGCCAGAGCAGGACCACTTAGAGAAGGTCCCTCAGAAGCTCACCTGGGTGGGTTTTGAATCTCTCCAGAGACTCCACAACCTCACAGTGCTAGAGCTGAGGGAGCACAGAAAGCAGCCTGTGCACTGCAGGGCTCCCAGGTGTTTCCTGAGGCCAGGAGGGGATCTTTTCCTCCAGGATACTGCAGCTTCCCCCATTTCCTTGGCTCGCAGCAGGGAGTTATTCACACACCACCACTGATCTCGTCCCAGCAAGGTCACTGCAAGCAGCCTGTGGGGCTCACTGAAGCCTGCTGCCATGTGGCAGCCTCTGCCAGGGCTGGGAGCACAAGAGAAAGCTCTTTGTGGGAAGCTTTAAATCCCAAGGCCAGAGCAGGTGCACCCAAAGCTCAGGGTCACGCCACGCTGCACCAGCAGCCACTGGTGGCTGGCTTAGGTGGCAGGATGTAGGACCAGGGGCTAAAAGAGGAGAAAACCCAGGGTGGGGGTGTGGGGGGTGTGGGCATCTGATGCTGATCTCTCAGCTGGCAGGCAGCAGCCTCTGCTGCATCCTGTCTGCTGGCATCTGTGCCAAGGGCCCCCGCGGGAGCAGCGCTTGATTGACAAGCGATAGGTGACCTGACAGAGAGATTAAAACCTAAGGCACGTTTGGCATCTGGCCTGAAAGCTGTCAGGCTCTGGAATGCCAGCAGCAGCTGCTCAACTTCTGGATTAGTCGCCAGTGGTTTCTCCACCCCCAGCCCTTCCTCTGCCCAGGGCCGGCAGAAATTCCTGGTGGGGAAAGTGAAAATCAGGACCCCTTGAAGCCAGAGATGGGCATGCATAGGGGCAGGAGGTGTGCAGGAAAGAGGACAGCAGTGCTGCTGGCTTCTCAAAGTGCATCTCCCTGTGGGCTGAGGCAGGTCCAGAGGTGTTTCCCTATCTTCACTCATCTCTATGCCTGCAAACACAGCAGGTCAAAGTCCTGGGATAATGTGGTGTGGATTGTACTGGCAGGGAAAGTTTGCCATCAGCAGTCTGGCTCCTAACAAACCTCACGTGGTCACCACTGTGTTTGCTGAGGCCATCTGAGAACTGGGAAGCTCCATGAACCCCCTGGGATGAAAGTTGTTGCTCCTGGAGCTGCTCACCCCTGCTCCCCTTTGAAGTGGCTGTTTGATTTTCCAGGGCACAAAGGAATTCCAGAGCCTTTCCCTGCAGGAGCTTCCTGCAAGGAGCAGCTTAGAATCATAGAATCACAAAATCACAGAATCACAGAATCATAGGATCATAGAATCACAGAATCATAGAATCAATCATAGAATCACAGAATCATAGAATCATAGAATCATAGACTCATAGAATCGTAGAAGCACAGAATCAGTCAGGGTTGGAAGGGACCACAAGGACCATCCAGTCCCAACCCCCCTGCCATGCTCAGGGACACCTCACACTAGATCAGGCTGGCCACAGCCTCATCCAGCCTGCCCTTAAACACCTCCAGGGATGAGGCTTCCACCACCTCCCTGGGCAACCCCTGCCAGGCTCTCACCACCCTCATGCTGAACAGCTTCTTCCTAACATCCAGTCTGACTCTCCCCATTTCCAGCTTTCTTCCATTCCCCCCAGTCCTATCACTCCCTGACAGCCTAAAAAGTCCCTCCCCAGCTTTCCTGTAGCCCCCTTAAGATGCTGGAAGTTTCAGCTTGGGCTGACACATGTCCAGAAGGTAATTCCTGGTGGAGTTTGACATTTTCCTCAATGCCCAAGGCTGTAGTGAGAACCTCAGCTGGTGCTGGGTTTTTTCCTTGGCCCTTATGATTGAAGGGAAAAGGATGGAAAAGTGCCTTGAAGGAGGAATGTGTCCAGGGGAAATGGTACCTTTGAAAACATCTGAGCAGGGTGATGAGCAGAAAGGCTTTTGAAAGCTGCCTTCCCATGGATCTGCACATCACAGAAGAATTGCTGGGTGTCTAAAAATAGGCTTTTTGTGATCTGGGCCCTTCCCACCCTTGGGAAAAGCCTCTTGTCCCAGTGGGTTCTCTGATGTCTAATGAGGTTTAGCTCCCACCTCTGCTAGGGATCCCTCTCAGCTCTCTCTGAGAGCTTTCCGGTAGGGATAATTTTGGCTGGTTCTGCTGTCAGATAGCACTGGAATTGGCCAGCAGGTTCAAAAAGCAGAGGCTCAGGGATTGATGGACAGGCAGGATGATTTGCATATGTCTCATTTTACTGGAAAGAAAGATGGTATTTTAAAAACATCTATTTTTGAAGCCACTCTTGACTGGGAAGGTTTGTGCCCCTCTGCCCAGGGTGCTCCAGGGAGAGGGCAGGAGCTGGGGCAGGGGGATGCCTGCAGCTCTCCACCTGGCATGCAAGGGATCAAAGGGAACCTGGGGGCTGGGCCGGGTGCCAGAGCAGAGCCCAGGGTCACCCTCGATGTCCCTGCACTCCCAGCTGCCGCTGCAGAGGGCTGGCTGCTGGCACAGGGACAGGAAGCTGGGCTGAATGCAACAGCTGGCAGAGCTGGGCAGCGGGCAGATAGTGTTGCTGCTTTAATGCCTATTCATACAGCACTCCCTTTTTTTATGGGGCTTGGGGGGGTAGCAGGAGGAGGGAGGCAGGGTTTTTATGGTGGCCTTAAAGCCTAACTTGTTCCCTCTCCTTCCACTCTCCTGTTTCTCCAGTCTGCTTTTCACAGCAGCTTTAATTCTCTCCAGGCTCTTCCTAATGGATTTTTCACGTGGGGCCCTCAGCACACTCGGGCATGGAGCAGGTTCCAGAGATTTCACGCACCTCTCCTGCACAAAAAGGGGATCCTTTTCCCACACTCTGCTGCCCTTCTGCTCTCTCTGGCACCCCAACCCCAAAGCTGGGTGGGCAGAGCTGTCAGTGCTCCTTTGTGGGGCTGACAGCAGTGGGGGGGTGGGGGGCTGGAGTGACCCTGCAGAGAACCAGCCCTGCCCGGAGCTGTTCCTTACCCTGGCACGCTGGCATGAGGCTGCAGGCGTGCCAGGCTGTGCCCAGCAGCTGTGGGCATCCTGCCAGGGGCTGGCTGTGGGGGAGGCAGCCAGCTGCGGGGCCGAGCCAGGCTGGGGTGCAGGCTTGGGGGGACGCTGCTGCCGCTCACCACCTGGCCTTGCCAAGGGCACCTTGGCACAAGGCAGCGGCAGAGCCCAGCCCGGTGCCCCTCTCTGTGCCCAGTCCAGCCCAGGCTGGCTGCTCGCTGTAGCCCTGCGGCCACGGTGAGGGTCCCGGGCAGCGCCGGCAGCAGGTCTGTGCCGGTCTGTGCCGCCATCCAGTGGCAGTGCCAGGTGGGTGCCCTCCCTGCTCCCGAGCAGCCTCCTCCTCCTCCTCCCAGCTGGAGTACTCTCCCCTCGACCCTCCCGGTCCCCAGGCTGGCATCCCCGGGCAGTGCAGTGCGTGGGTGAGCTGGGAGGCAGCTGTGCGGGTAAGGATGCTCTGACTGGAGAGGAGTCAGAGAATCCCAGCGTGGTGCGGCTGGAAGGGACCTCTGGAGACCATCTAGAGCACCCCCCCGGCTAAAACAGGCTCAGCAGGTGGCCTAAAACCACAGCAACCAGGTGGGTTTGGAAGCTCTGCAGAGAAGGAGACTCCACAACCTCTCTGGGCAGCCTGCTCCAGGGCTCCAGCACCCTCACACCAAACAAGTTTCTCCTCCTGCTCAGGTGGAACCTCCTGGCTTCCAATTTGTGCCCACTGCCCCTTGTGCTGTCCCTGGGCACCACTGAAAAGAGTCTGAGGGGTAGTGAGGGGAGGACTTGGGCTGCCCATCTTTCTTCTGTTGGGGTCTGTTTTCTCTGGCATGGGAACTGGGCCACTGCAAGGAGGATGGGGGTGGGATCCGAGCAGAAAATAGTTCCACCCCTGAGCAAAGTGTGAAATCCAAGACAGTGCTGTGATAGTTTTTGTGTCCACAGCGTTGGCAGGGGCAGGGGGTGGCAGGTAGGCGAGTGCTGCCTCAGGGGTGGGCAGCACCAAGGGAAGGAAAAGTATAAATCTATATGAGAAAGGTAGGAAAAACATTTCCCCTCTTCACTTCCTGCATCCAGCCTGGGCTGGTAATGAGGTTTTCAATACCAAAGTGATTCAAGCTCCTTTTGCAGTTGTGCAGACTTCCCCTTCCAGAGCTGTGTTATCCAGAGCGGGGAGGCAGAGGGGATGAGTGTGGTGTTAGGGACCCTGCACCCAGCATGCACATCCTGCCTTGGTCTGGTCAGGCTTTGGGGACCCAGAATTCCATCTACAAACTCAGTCTTGCTGTGGGGAAGTGAGGTAGGAAGAGGCTCCAGATTTGAGCTGCGTGTGTGGGAAAGTAAGAGATAGCCGCAGGGGTGTGGGCCCTGGCTGGGCTGGGCTTTCCCTGCACCCCCAAGGGGCAGACCCTTGCTTTATTTGGGGAGGTGGGCCCCATGGAGTTGCAGAGGCTGTGGTGGCAAGGAGCAGGCCTTGCCAGATGGCGTGAACAGAGCTAGAAAGTGTTGTGTGGAGCATGTTTGTGTGGTTGGAGCTGAGCCCTCGGCCGCCAGGATCACCAGGGGATGGGAGTGACTTTTCTTGCTGTCTCTGCAGAGAGGTTGTGCACGAAGCAGCTGCCTGTGAGAAGCCTTCTGTGGATGCAAAGTGTGGTTCTGGCTTTGCAGAAGCCAGTCCCAACTCCCTGTGCTGCAGTGCATGTCCTCGTCCCTGCTCTGAGGGCTGTCTTTGGAACAGGGCTGGCTCCTGCCTGCACTGCCTCTTCTTCCTCATTCTAGCAGCAGCAGGGAACTCTGCGTCTGATCTGTCTGCTCCCCCAGCTCATTCTGCCCACCCTGCTGCTCTCTGTGTGGTTTCAGGCTGGTGAGGCTTTGCTCGAGGCAAGGCAGCACTGCAGGAATCCAGACCCTGTTGTTGGGATGATCGCTCAGGCAAGGCTGGAATGGAACAAAAAGTTTGTGCCACAAGGATCAGGCCAGCAACTGCTCGAAGTCAGTGCCCTGGTCCAAAATCTGCAGCTGTTTCAGGATTTGCCTCTACTCAGAGGAAACTCTTTTGTCCCTTCTTCCTTAGCAGCCAGGCTAAGCTGTACTGCAGGGAAGCTCACTCCCTGCCCAACGCCTGCTTGTTGAAGGCTTCCTGCCCCAATGCAGAAATGTGGCTGCTGGCAGCAGGCAGTCACACAGGAGGGGCCAGGAAGCAGAGTTTGCCTCATGTTCCTTTTGGATTTGCTGCCTTTGATCCCCATAGGCCTGTCCTGGCTGCTCTCCTGGGAGGGCAATGCTGAGATTGTCAGTCAGTCTGTGCCTCTCCTTGCCTGCCAGGGTAAAAAGTGAGGACCAGGAGGCTCCAGAGCAGCAGTGAAGGCTTGGGGCTATGAGCAGGGCTGGCAGACAGCCTTTGGGGGCGGAAAAAGTGGTGAGAGGGTCTAAGCATGGTGTGAGAGGGCAAGGCTGCCAGGAGGGCATTAACCAGGTGCCTGCTGTCTAAATTCAGAGGCAAGTGAAGGACTGAGACATGGCCATGGATGCTCAGCAGGCAGTGTGTGAAAGCTGGGTTTGGCCAGGGCCTGTGACTGTGCCCAGGGAATGTTAGGGAGGTTGATTGAAGTCCTGGATGAAACTTTATCTGTGCCAAGGCGAAGGTGTTGAACTGCATGAAAGAGAAGAGAGCTTCTTTCTCTTTTTCACTTGTGAGTTTGTTTCATGCTCTTTTTAAATAGGTCAGGGTAACTGTAGGACAGGATTAGCATCAGCAAGAGCACTGTGCTGGCCACTGCAGCAGCAGAAGAGAAGCAGTGGGAGGTGTGTGTCCCTGTGCTGCAGAGCGCAGCTGGGTCAGCAAGCAAGTTCAGGAGCCAGCTGTGACCCTGAGCAACATCTTGCAGCCACAGATGAGTTGTGGGGTGATGTGGTGGGGAAATCACAAGATGCTGCACAGTCCTGTTGGGATCAGACCAGACTGGGATGTCAAGGAGGGGGAATGCAAAGCCAGCAAGTCTCGTGTGGCATCGTTGGACTGGGACTGGGATGTCAAGGAGGGGGAATGCAAAGCCAGCAAGTCTCGTGTGGCATCGTTGGACTGGGACTGGGATGTCAAGGAGGGGGAATGCAAAGCCAGCAAGTCTCGTGTGGCATCGTTGGACTGGGACTGGGATGTCAAGGAGGGGGAATGCAAAACCAGCAGGTCCAGTGTGGCATCGACAGGAGCAGTCACGGCAGCTTGGTGCTGGGTGGGTGAGGTTTGGGTCTCGCTCCCTGGCAGTAACCCTCTGGTAAACTGGATCTGAAGTGCCACCCGGTAAAATGGAAAGCAGCTGGACTGAAGACACTAGGCCTGTGGGATCAGAGCACATCTGGAGAGTCCAGGTGGAGCAGGGAGGGGAACACTGCTTGCAGCCTGCTGGGCTCCTGCATGAGGCTTCGGGCAGCTTGGCATGGCACACCGCCTCCCCCCTCGCTAAAGCAGAGCTCCTGGTGCTGACCCCCTCAGGACACACCCTTGCCCCTTTCCCTGGTTTTTCCCTTCCCTGTTCCTTACCCTCATCTTCCCACCCCCCTCACCCCTCAAGACTGGCAATGAGAGCATGGCGGGAGGGCGCGTTTCCGCATGGTTTGACACTTGTTCCCCCTTCCATCTGTCTTTTCCTACCCAGAATTTCCCTACACCCCGTCTCCAATCGATGATCGCAAATCCATGGTGCAGCCGAACATCCCCACACCAGTGATTGGGGGCATAGTGGGAGGAGTCTCGCTGGTCCTGCTGGTGGCCGTGGTGCTCTTTGTGGTACTCCGGCGCCGCCGTCACACCTTCAAGGGTGACTACAGCACAAAGAAGCACGTGTATGGCAACGGCTACAGCAAGGCCGGCATCCCGCAGCACCACCCCCCCATGGCCCAAAACCTCCAGTACCCCGACGACTCGGACGACGAGAAGAAGCCAGGCCCCCTGGGCAGCAGCACCTACGAAGACGAGGATGAGGATGTGGGAGGCGAGCGCAAGCTGGGCGGCCCCAACAAGTACGAGGAGGATGCCAAGCGGCCTTACTTCACGGTAGATGAGGGGGAGGCTCACCCCGAGCCCTACGACGAGAGGACACTTGGCTTCCAGTACGACCCCGAGCAGCTCGACATAGCAGAGAACATGGTCTCACAGAACGACGGATCTTTTATTTCCAAAAAGGAGTGGTACGTGTAGCTGGGCACCCCGTGGCTGCACAGCACCCCCCACACTCACACACAGCCCCACACGCACACACTCACACACGCACTCACCACCCCCCCTCCACGAGCGATGCCCTCCCGCTCGCCCCTGCATCCCTGCCCAGCCCAGCGGAGCCCAGCAGCACCCAGCAGCACCCGGCAGTGCCCAGCAGTGCCCAGCGGAGCCCAGCAGTGCCCAGCAGAGCCCAGCAGCGCCCAGCGTGCCCCCGGCCCCTGCACGCAAAGCCCCAGCCCCGGGCGCTCGGCAGCGACTCTGGACGCTCCCAGCATTGGCAAGGAAAGGAGGGCAGGCTGGGGTGAGCAGGGAGGGAGGGCAGCTTTGCTTACAAGTCATTTTGGGGAGTGGGGGGGGGAGGGCAGGGAGGGGGCATCTAGGGGAGGTGGGAGGTTGGGTAATTATTTTCTCGGTTTTGGTTTTTTGCTTTCCTAATTTCTCTCGATGACTTTCGTCCCCTTCTGTGGTGTTTGTATTGGTCGGTGGCTTAGGTGTTAACTATTTGCTTTAACGACTGTTGCCCAGCCTGTATATTACACTCTGTTTGTGTCTCCATGTCTCAGAGTGTCCTTCAGCCCCACTTCCCTCCCCGAGGTTCCTTCCTCCACCTTTCTGCACCCATGGAAAAAAACACTGGAATTTGTTTGTATGTTGTCTTCTTTGTTGGGTTTTTGGGTTTGCTTTTGTTTTTGTTTTCTTTAACCTTGGGAGGGGGTTAAGAGGGGGCTGTGTCCGTAGGACAGAGGCCAGGAGAGGCAGTGGAAATGTAGCTGCCATGATCAGGTGAACTGTTTCGGGGTTGGTTTGGTTTTGGCTTTTGGCTTTTGTTTTGTTTTGTTTTTTTTATCCTAATCACTTTCTTTTCAGTGGGGTCTGGGTAATATTCCCCTTGCCCAACGCACACCTGCAGGGATCCACTCCCAGTGTTTAATGACCCAATAAAAGGAAATTAAGGAGAAAAGGGAGAAGGGGGAAAAACTCCTGGAACAACCTGCAGGTGCCTGGGCTGATAGCAGGGCAGGAAAACAGAGCTGCCATTTTCCTCCTGCAATTTATTGTTTCCTGGCTTTTCATTTTCTGTCTTTGTCTGAGTGTTCTTTTAAAAGAAAGAAGAGGAGTATTTATTGCTGACATCGCTCCCCCTGCGATGGCTCAGAGCAACTCTGCCTCTTTTTGTTCTTGTTGCTGCTGTTGTTGCTAGCAGCAGCCACAGAGCAGTTAACCCTGGCACCAGGGCTGTGCGTGGCTGCGCTGTGCCACGCATGTGCCACACGCCTGGCTGCCATTTGCCCGGGGAAGGGGACCAAGATAACCACTTTGCTTCTGCCACAGCCTCACTGCCTTCAGCTCTGGTCTGCAGACCCTGGCAGGGGGCACCGTCCAGTGTCTTTGAGGGCTTCAGTACAGGATCAGGCCCCAAAGTTCTGTTATACCACTGAGACTTAATTGTCACTTGTGTTTACATGTCGTCGTTTTTTCAGGTCAGAGCACGGAGGTGCTTCTCTAACTCTGCTAGCAACAGCCTCAGCCCTTAGGTTTATTGCTTAGTCCACGTTGGTTGCCACTTTTGCAACATCAGAACCCCCTTCTAAGCAAAGGCTTGCTAGGCAGGGCCAGAGTGAGTGAGCCTGGGGTGCTGACCTTGTCCTCCTTCCCTTGAGCACTGTGATGAGGAGGCTTGGATTGCTGCTGTTCTCTGCTCTGAGGATCCATGGGGCTCTAGACCTCAGGGCCCTCTGTCTGACACTGACCATGTCCAAATTAGATTCACTGGGTTGGGGGATTCTTCTCCTGGGTTCTCGTTTTGTTATTTCATTTTTGGGGGCTTTTTTTTTTTTTTTTAATTTGATCTATGAATAAATCTTTTGTTTGAAAAGAAATCCCCAGTTTTCTGAGCTGTATTATCATGCATATCTAAAAATAGCAGGACTAATTCTCCTCCTCCTGCCTTATCCACTGGGTTTTGTTCTGTAGCACCCAGCAGGTTAGCCTGCTGCAAAAGGGAGGGTGGAGAGTCAGAGCCATGCAGATGGGTCTGATCCAGGCAGCCTCCAGTGCTTTCCTCTAGCCTGTGGTGCTTGCTGCAAACAAGGTGAAGCTCAGCCTGAGCCATCCACACACTTTGTAGCTTGCTCTTGCTGTGTTAGTGGTGTAGCAGAGTGGGAAATTCAGTGGTTATGCTGTCATCTTCCTGCCAGCCCTCCAGGCTGACTTAAGGCTTCTGGCAGAACAAACCAGTGCTGCAGGAAGGCTGCTTTGTGTCCCTTTGGAGCAGGGCAAGCAGAGATTCCCCTGGGATGTCATGGCCTGAACCTTAAAAGACATGGCTAAGGCTTCTTGTGCCCATCCGCTGCCACCAGAAGCACCCAAGAGGCAAGGAAGTGGCATCTCCTACCTCTCTCCTTAGCTCTGATTAGTAGCAGAGGCTGAGCATTAGGGGCAGCTGTAAACTGCATCCAGTGCCTTGGGATGAGAGCGTGCACAGGGCTTCAGTTCCCCCGAGTGTGAGCCCTGCCACCTGTGCCAGGGCAGAGCAGCACTGCTGAGCCTTGCACCTCAGCCCTCTCCTCCCTTCGGTGGAGCAGAGGCTGTGCTGCAGAGCCTGCACAGCTTCTCATTCAGAGACAGTTCTCAGCCTCTCTCCAGCAGAGATTCTGCCCTTTAGATCTGAATTTCACAAGTAGGCTCTAAAAGGGCTTGTGACAATGGCTGCAGCATCAGACTCTGGGTGGTCCTGACCGAGCCCAGAGTGGAAATTGGTGGCACAGACCCTGCTTGGCAGATTTCCCCCAGCACAGACACCTACTGCAAGGAAATGGATTTGGAAGAGCACAACCTTTTATAAAATCTGCGGGGTCCAGCAGTGAATCTTTCATGTTCTGCATTAGTCACAGGCAGGGGCCTCTGATCTGATCTGGCAAATTCACATTGCACTGACTCCACAGCACTGCAGGGCCTTAGCCCACTGTGGGGTTGTGTCCTGCAGACCAAAGGTACAAAGAAACCTTGCAGACAGTGCTGGCAGAGGACAGGGCAGTGTGGCTGTTCCTGAGTTAAGCTATGGCTTGCAGGCCACAGGAGCAAAAAAGTCCTGAGAAATATGCTTTGGTAGTTATTAGCCTTGCACTTAAGAGATATCTGGGCTTGAGATGGAGCCTCCTTGGCCTTTTCATTGCCCACTGTGCAAATAGTTAGCTGAATGGAGGCTCCAAAAGCCAGTGGGACTCAGAGGATGGAAAGGAGATGGTGCAGCAGTGTGGTATTTCCAAGCTAGAGCTATTTGCAGTTCCCTTTCTGCCACATCACATTTTTTTGCTCCCCAATACTGCACCAGCACAAGTGCAGGAAGGGGCTCAGGCACTAATCTCATTAGTGTGGTTCAGAAGAGAGGTCAGATGATTGTTTCTCATCCAGGACCTGGGCAGACCCAGAGTGCAAGATCCTTAGATGATATTGCCTGGCATCTTGCAAGGTTCAGGGTTCAGTGGTGCATTCCTCTCATCCGTGGGCCCTGCAGCATCAGTCTGTTGGTGCAGTTATCCCCACAGCCACTGAGAAGTGCCACCTCTCTGCGGTGATTTGCTTCTTGCTGTCTCTTGCAAGGTCAGCTAATTGGCCAAGAGACTCCAGGGGTGGTAATTAGCCGAGTGATTAGCCATTAATCCATAACAAGGTAAAAGAAACAGAAGTGTGTGGGGGGGAATCAGATTGATGTTTCATCTGAGAGCTGTTTAGATCCAGTAATAGCATCGCTGCCTTCTCCGGGCTAAATCTCTCTGAGGGGGCCCTTGAAGGTAATTAGATCAGGTTTGCCACCAGCATCAGGAAGCAAGTGGGACCTGTCTCTGCCCCAGCACCAGACTGAGCTCAGTGAAGATGCCAAATTGAAGGCCATGTGCATCCTGCTTCCTGGCAGGTTCTGAGGGGCAGTGGAGGTGCTGCAGAGCAGGCAGTGCTCACTGGACAGGCTGTCTGCTGGCCCCAAGGGCACCCTGGTGCCTGGGCTGCAAGGGGAGGCAGATGTGCAAGCTGTTCCCTGCTCAGGCACCTTTCCCTTTGTGCCTCAGTTCCTTGAAATGGGCCAGATGCTGTCAGGCTGGAGTCAAGCTGCTGATTTGAAGTGGTGACAGGCTTGTGACAGCTGTGCACATGAGCTCACAGCCTGGGCCACCTCTCCCAGGGAGCCTCAGGCTGCCTCAAGTGAAAACTCCCCTACTTCTCTGCCCCCCCTTTCATCAAAGGTGCTAAGGAGGTGTAGCCCCGTTGGGACCCAGCAAAGAGCAAGTGGAAGCTTCTAGTTGGGAGGTGAAAGCTGTTTGCCTGTTGTGGCATCCCTGCCTCCCAGCCAGCAGCACAGGGTGGGGAGTGGTGTCCAGATCCCTTTGCTGGGTGCTTGCCAGTGAAGAGCCATAACCAGCATGGTGCTTTTCCCCTTCCCAAACCCTGACCCTGGGTGGCAACTTGAAGCAAAACCTGTGGTACCTCCAGATTAAGATGGGCAGGTGGGAAAGCTGAGCAGGCAGGTGTGAGGGAGGTCACTCTGAGCCCTGTGGTACAACTTTCTGGGTCTCACCAGCATCTCAGCAAAGGAGATGCAGGTGAGATTGGGCTGAGCCCCCAGCTCCTTGCCTGGGTGTACTGAGGGAGACTTCTGGAGCAGAGGCATCTGTGTCACAACCCAGAAGGAGCCTGTAGCTGATGTGCAAAGACACCTCAGCTGTTTGCCTGCTGGGGCTTATCTCTAGGATTATTCCTTGCAATTCACCCTAGTGATGTTATTTTCCCTTACTTAATTACCAGAGGTTTTTGTTGGGTTTGGTTTTTTTTTTTCCTTGTTGTTAAATCATTTTCATTGAGCCAGGGGAAAAAAAAATAAATTAAAAACCTTGAAGATTTCTTAGGGAAAAAAAAAAAATCAAATGGAAATGGTAGCACCAAATTGATTGCAAAGATGTAAGGGACAAAGGGAGGCATTTTCCTGATGTTGAGTCAAGAAAGGAACGCAGCAACTGTTGAGCAGAAATCACTGAGGGTTAGAGAGAGATATTCAAAAGATTGATCTTCAAGCAATTAGAGTAGGGAGTGCAATTAGGGTGGGGGCTGCTGCTTCCCTTTGCTGGATGTTTTTCCCATGCACAAGCATGCACACAGGCACACACAGAGAGGTTTTTGGGGTGGCAGGCACTGGTCATGATGCTAAAAGAGAGGAGAGGAAAGCCCCCACTGCCCAGCCTGGGGCATGTGTGGTGGTGCTGTGCAGGCTGCACAAAGCTCAGAGGGGTTATTATTTTTTTGCACACTGTGGAAGTGGAGGGAATAGCCCAGGCCTCTTTAGCTGCAAGAGGAGGAGCAGTGAGGAAGATTGGAGCCTTTTGCCAGCAGGTTCAAATTCCCTGGAATGTTCCCAGAGTCACAGCCACTCCTCTTGTAGCGCTGATGGGGCTTGGGTCTGTTTGAACTACTGGTCCGTGGGCTCTGGTGGGGAGAGGAGAGCTGCCAGCACCCATTGTGTGCACTGATGCCTGTTCTTTATTCCTGCACTTTACCCTCCCCTAGCCTGCAATTTCACACCCCTCTCTTTCCTTTCCTTTCCTTTTGCATTAGATGCAATTTGCAGTCAATTCAAGCAACTCCCTGAGCCAGGCAGAGAAGCCCTGTAGGGAGGGAGGCTGCAGGCTCCAGGCTCCCAGCACCCCCTCACCAACCTCCCTAAAACCCTACCGGGGCTGCACTGCAGCACAGCGTGGAGAAAGCCAAAGGCTGGAGCTGGCAGAGGGACCAGGGCAGAACTGGGGTGGCAGAGCAGGGAGTGCTGCCTTCTGCAAGGGGTGAAGGGGAGGGTTCAGCTCACCAGCGAGGCAAAGGCCAAGCCTTAGGGGGAGCTGAGTTTGTTCTTTGGCCCTGAGTGACTTTCCATATGCAGTTGACTTGGAGGTGAATGGAACAAGTATGTGGAGTCAGATCCTCTGCTAGCATCAACTGGCACTGGAGGTGCCCTTGCTGAGGATCTGCTTTTTTCTTTTTTTCTTTTGCCTTTTGTTTTAATTATTTTTGGTGTTGTTTTGTTTGGTTTTAAACATTCCTTATCTCNAGAAAAAAAAAAAAGAGATTCTCTTTTTCTTGAGGATTGGTTGTTTTTTTTTTTTCCCTTTGGTGCTTCTGGGACTGCGTCGTGCTGTGAGCTGGGACTGGGAGCTGCAGGCAGGGTCACAGGAGCAGACCCTAGCATCTGCTTTCCAGTCACCTGGGGTCTGTTCTTCATGGGATGCAATAGTTTGGAATGGGAATTGTTTGCAGATGAAGGCTGAAGGCTAAAGGTTAAGAGATCTCCCAACCAGCAAGNGTTGTTCTTGCTGTAATTATCATTGTGGAATAAAGACTACAGACAGGACAAACAACCCCAACCCCACTTTTTGGTTGTTTGGTTTTGGGTTTTGGGGGTTTTTTTTGGTGTTTTGGGTTTTTTTTTTGTTTGTTTGTTTGTTTGTTTGTTTGTTTGTTTGTTTGTTTGTTTGTTTGTTTGTTTGTTTGTTTGTTTGTTTGTTTGTTTGTTTCTTTTCTTTTTTTTGTAATCTATGTTGTAAGTGCTTTTGTATAAAATGAAAAAATAAAAATAATAATAATAATAATGTAATGGACTTTTATGATT
>WBNM01000981.1:0-27945 GCA_013399055.1 Ramphastos sulfuratus | reverse complement strand
TTGAGGTCCCTTCCAACCTTCCCATTCTATGATTCTATGTGGCTGTGAACGGGGATGCAGTTGAGCACCAAGGTAACATTGACTCCAGCAAGGCTGGCAGCTGGGAGAGCAACAAAGCTGCCAGCTTAAAGAAAGAAGAAGAATTAGGAATCCTTCCCAGTGATTTGCAATGTGTCTTGAGCAAGGCAGCACATTGCTGAGTGCTTTGGCTAGCCAGCCATGAAATAGAAGGGGATTTGTTTTGTGTGGGGAGGTGATAAATGGAAAGGGAACCCTGCTTTGCAGATCTCGGAGCAAATGGCTCATCAGAGGTGTGGTGTGGTGCTGCTGTTCTGTGGAGCACTGAGGGATCAGGTTGAAGTTAAGAGGAGGTGCAGACAAGAGCAAAGTGTGCAGCTCTCTTTGAGCAAAGCAGCTTCACTCAGGGCTGCCTTGAACACCTCTAGGGAGGTTGTGGAGCACAGAATCACCCAACATGATCAAAGATCAGGTTGGGTGATTCTGTGCCCCACAACCTCCCTGGGTAACCTGTGCCAGTGTCTCACCACCCTCACTGTAAACAACTTCCTCCTAACATCCACTTTCAATCTCCCCTCTGACACTTCAAACCCATTCCCCTTGTCCTGCCATTCCCAGACCTTGTCAATAGTCCCTCCCCAGCCTTCCTGGAGCCCCCTTCAGATCCTGCAAGGCCACTCCAAGCTCTCCTGGAAGCCTTCTCTTCTCCAGGCTGCACAGCCCCAACTCTCTCAGCCTGTCCTCACAGCAGAGCTGCTGCAGCCCTCTCAGCATCTTGGTGGCCTCCTCTGGACTGGCTCCAACACTTCCATGTCCTTCCTGTGCTGGGGGCTCCAGAGCTGCACACAGGACTGCAGCTGGGGTCTGACAAGGCATTCTTGTCTAGTGGATATTCTTCACTTGTTTGGGTGATATGAGCAGGCTGGGTGTGATTTACTGAGCACTGGGGCTGCTGAATTCCAGGATCAGCACCTCACAGGATGTTTTCATCCACCTAAAGGGGCAGAGGGGAGATATAGACTGGATGTTAGGAGGAAGTTGTTTGCAGTGAGGGTGGTGAGACACTGGCACAGGTTGCCCAGGGAGGTTGTGGAGCACAGAATCACCCAACGTGATCAAAGATGGTGATCACGTTGGGTGATTCTGTGCTCCACAACCTCCCTGGAGGTCTTCTGTGCTCCACAACCTCCCTGGAGGTGTTCAAGTCCAGGCTGGACAAGGCCTTGGGTGACCTGTAATAGTTGGAGGGGTCCCTGACNAGGTGTCCCTGCCTATGGCAGGGGGTTGGAACTGGCTGAGCTTTGAGGTCCCTTCCAACCTTACCATTCTATGATTCTCTGTTAGTAGTTACTCTGGAAACCAAGTCAGACACACCACAGGTGACTGGAAGGATGCTTCATGGGTAGATAACCACTTCCCTTCCTTTCCTGTGCCTGCTTCCACCTCCAGAAGAGCCACAAGAGGATGAAGTAATGAATGAAACTGCTCTGAAAGAGACTGGGGGCAGGGTGTCCTTCTTTTCTCCTTAATTGCAACACCATGAATTAATTCAGCTTCCAGCAGGAACAAGAAGTTCCCAACAGCCCTCAGACATCCTGATAAAGCTGAGCTGTTTGTTCAGCCTCTTTGGGTTCTCTGATACCTGCCTCCCTGCCAGCTACTTCCCACAAACTTTCGGGAGGCTTTTAAATTATTTGAGCGTGACACAGAGCAAAAAGCTTTTTGCATTCTTAATTGGCAAAGCCTTTTCCCACTCCAGTTTGGGGGCCCCTGAGCTGTCCTGCCAATTTATTCTGATCCTGACTCACACAAGCCTGGCAAACATCTTCCCAGGCCTACCCAACAGCCCTGCCAATGTAACTGAAGCCTCATCTGCCAGTTCTCATCATCTTCTGCTGAGGCTTTCCTGGTGCCCTCCTGTTGGACTTTGCAGCACCCCTGCCCTCCAGGAAAGCCCTGCTGGTGCCTCTGACTGGCTTGTTAAAGAGAAAATGCACCCAGAGGAGGGAAAGAAGTAGGTTGGGTTGCAACCTAACCTCCAAACTCCATAGACACCAATTCCACAGGAAGGGGAGACTGAGCAAGTGAGGAGCTGGGGCTGCAGGTGAAGGTTTTTAAAGGAGGAGAGGAAAAACAAAATAAAAGAGTGGAAGAGACAGCAGAAAGGAAGATCTCTCTCTACCTCTTCCCATTTTCTTCTGCTGTCCTCTGCTCTTCCTTGCTCTCTCAGGACCTTCACCTCTCATTTCTATTCCATGCCTCTTGGTGTTTCCTCTTATTGCCAGCAATGATCCCTGTTGCCTCTCACAGCTTCCTAGCAAGACTCCTGCAAAGATGTGGCCAATGCCCCTTGCAGGATGTCTCAGCCTGTCCTCAGGAAAGAGATCTGCACACCCAGGGGCAGGGCTTGGCACAGGATTGGTATTTGCTGTTCTGTGGAAGCACTGCACTGCCACACAGCTCTGTGCTGGGCAGCTCGGATGGGAGCAGACACCAACATGTTCCTGCCAGTCTTGACAGCTTGGCAAGGAAGCAGCACTCTGGAATACACAGAATCATAGAGTCATAGAGTCATAGTCATAGAATCATAGAGTCATAGAGTCATAGAATCATAGTCATAGGATCATAGAGTCATAGAGTCATAGAATCAGGCAGGGCTGGAAGGGGCCACAAGGATCAGCCAGTTCCAACCCCCTGCCATGCCCAGGGACACCTCACACTAGCTCAGGCTGGCCACAGCCTCATCCAGCCTGGCCTTAAACACCTCCAGGGATGAGACTTCCACCACCTCCCTGGGCAACCCCTGCCAGGTTCTCACCACCCTCATGCTGAACAACTTCTTCCTAACATCCAGTCTGACTCTCCCCATTTCCAGCTTTGTTCCATTCCCCCCAGTCCTATCCCTCCCTGACAGCCTAAAAAGTCCCTCCTCAGCTTTTTTGTAGCTCCCTTAAGATACTGCAAGGCCACAAGAAGGTCCCCTGGGAGCCTTCTCCTCTCCAGCCTGCACAGCCTCAACTGCCTCAGTCTCCCCTCACAGCAGAGCAGCTCCAGCCCTCTGTCATCTCCTGCTCTGTCCCTCCACGATGTTACCTGTGCTGGGAAACACCTGCACTTCTCTATGTGCTCCTCTGTCCTTTACCTCTCCTCATGCCCCCACTGTCCTTACCCAGTGACTTACCTTTTCCACTCTCTCTTCTGCAAACTGGAGGCTCCCTTCCCCTCTCTTTGCATTCCCCTGGCCCCTTTCTGCTCCCACACAGCTCTGCTCAGGTTCCTGGAGATTTGTTCCAGTTTTATTTATTTATTTCCTTCCTCCTCTTTCTCCTTCCACCTCCTTCCTCATTCCACATAGACATGAGGGGGAATCTTCTCAATGCTTAGAAATACTTCAAGGGTGTCAGGAGGATGGGGCCTGTCTTTTTGAGTTGTGCCCAGCAAAAGGTCAAGAGGTAATGGACACAAGCTTGGACATAGGAAGTTCCACCTAAACAGGAGCAGGAACTTCTTTACCTTGAGAGTGGCAGACCACTGAGAACAGGCTGCCCAGAGAGGTGGTGGAGTCTCCATTTCTGGAGTCATTCAAACCCCATCTGGACACCATCCTGTGCAACTTGCTCTAGGTGAGCCTGCTCTGGCAGAGGGATTGGACTGGAAGATCTCCAGAGGTCCCTTCCAAGCCCAGTACTGTGATTTTGAGTCTGTGAAACACACCTGCTGATTTACAGCAACAGCAGCAGCAGGAGCCTGCTGTTCCCTGCTCACCCCCTGCCATCCAGAGGGCCACTAAGGGCCAATTCATCACAGCAATGCCCCAGCCAGAGGGACTGGGAGATGCTTTACAGTCACTGTTCCTGCCACAGCCTCCAGTGCTGTCCAGGGGCTCAGATTGTAGTGTGTCAGCTTTCTGCCTGAGCATAGCTGTAAGTGAGCTGTCTCAAGGCAGAAATATTATTTACAAGATAATGTGGCTTACAGGGAAGGGAAGAGAAAGAAAAGTGACTGCCACTGACGAGGACAGTGGGGAGCAGAGAGTTGTGTTCTGATGACTTCAGCATCCTGCCATGCCAAGACACACAGCTCTGAGCCCTTATTAAGGAGCAGGGGAAATCAGGATGTGGGATGCTGGCTGTGGGAGGCTCTGGGGTGTCTTTGCAAGGCAAGAGAAAAGCAGGTTAGCAAGGAAAGGGGTGGGGGATCAGTGTCAAAACAATTCCCAGGGCAAGTTCTTCCTCGGCAGCAATGTCTCAGCATGAGGCTGGGAGTTCAAGTGCTTTGTACTGGCACAATAAACATGCCAGCTCTCTGCTGTGCAATTTGTTGGTATTGACCAGAGAGAGGATTTCCCTGGGAGATGTTTATACACCTCAGTTCACTCCTGGATGACAGCAGCAAATCTGAAAGGTGAAGAAGGCTGGCAGTGAGGTGGGAGCTGGGAATAGGCTGTTGGCAGCAGTTCAGTGCAGTCAGTTCTGGGAGGCTTGGCTGATCCAGCTGCAGGCTGTGAGGACATGCAGCAGGNGGATGGAAGCTGCAGCACAGGAGGTTCCAGCTCAACACAAGGGCAACTTCTTGCCTGGAAGGGTCCCAGAGCCCTGGCACAGGCTGCCCAGAGAGGTTGTGGAGTCTCCTTCTGTGGAGCCTTTCCAGGCCTGTCTGGATGTGTTCTGTGTGCCCTGAGCTGGATTGTCTGGTCCTGCTCTGGCAGGGCTTGGACTGGATGAGCTCTTTGGGTCCCTTCCAGCCCCTAACATCCTGTGAGCCTGTGACTGGTGTCCAGCTTCTGAGCCAGGCAGTGCTGAATCCATGTCTGAAGGGTGGCAGATTTACACCCTGAACAAGTCCCACCTGGGCTGTCCTGTGTCAGCCATGTTACAGCCATGCACACATGTGAAGTGGGGATCACTTTGAGGCCTCAGGACTGGAGATCTCAGCCAGCACTGTGATGCCCACAGCCACCACCTCTGTGCAGTCCTGTCCCTGGCCATTAAGAGCAGCCAGTAGCCAGGGCACTGAGAAAGACACCAAGATGAGGTGTGCCAGACAAGTCCTACAGAGCACCCTGTTCCCTCAGCCCTGTCTCGTTTGCCTCCCGAGAATTTCTTTTCCCTTCTCCTCCTCCTCCTCCTCCTTCCTCTATTCCAATTATCTCCATCTTTCATCACTGCTGGAGCTGTAAGTACAAAGTACCAATTAGCTAGTTTTCAAGTTTAATTAGGTTGGAAGGTAGAGTAAATTAAATGCTTTTATCATACATTTCAAAGCACTTTCCCATCAGGCCCATGGGGTAGGTTTCCTTTGAATGAGGTCCATGTTAGTCACCGAGGAGCTGGCCCAAGTCACAGAGCCCTCCAGCCATGGGACAAACAGGAGATGAACTGCAAGGTGCAATCTTGCTTCCCCTCACCCCTAAATTGTACAGTCAGGACATCTTTTTGTAAGGTTTAGGGTGCACAAAACTCTGCTTGGCCTCAATAAATTCAGTGTTGGTCCTTAGCTCTTCTAAGGTCTGCAGTGACTGCAAAACTCCTTCCTTCCACCCAGCAGCAGCAGGAGCTCAGTGGAGACTGTGATAAAGCCCTGCAGAAGGCTTTCAAGAGAGAGAAATAATACCAAGTAGCAGGTCCCTCTCCTCTCCATGGGGTGGCTGCTTGGCAGCACCTTTATTTCCTAACCCCTTCTTGCTTGAAGGGCAGAAGAAAGGCAGAAAAATGGATCCAGGAATAACCACCTGGTGTAAGGGGAAACTGCAGAACAGAGCAAGGAAGCAACTGGTCCTTCAATCACAGAATCACAGAAACATAGACTGGTAAGGTTGGAAGGGACCTCAAAGATCATCCAGTTCCAACCTCCTGAAATATGCCAACCTGAAATATGCAGCCTGGCAAAGCCCCTCAGGAGCACCAGACCCAACCTAGAACTCTACTCTACAAGAGTCACCTTAAACCTAAGCACCACATCCAAACCACCCTTAAACACCCCCAGGCTGGGTGACTCCAGCACCTCCCTGGGCAGCTCATGCCAGTCCCTGACCACTCCCTCCAGGAAAAACTTCTTCCTACTGTCCAATCTAAACCTCCCCAGCCTCAGCTTGAGGCCATTCCCCCTTGTGCTGTCTCCAGCTCCCTGTGAGCAGAGCCCAGCAGCAGCCTCTCCACAGTGTCCCTTCAGGTAGCTGCAGACAGCAATGAGCTCTGCCCTCAGCCTCCTTTTTTTTTGGGTGGGGGGGGAGCTGTAATTGTAGCCATAGATCTCTGTTGCTCTGAAGCTCTGACTGCCACCTTTCAGCATGCCCTGTCAGCCTCTGTGAAGCTGCCCACAGCTGGCTGCCAGAGACAGCTCCAGAGACTGTTGGCACCTCTGCTTTTGGCTTCCCTGCGTCTCCTGCTCCTTGCACCCTTGGCAGCTGTCTGATGCTCTGACCCTCTCTCCCCTGCTTCCCTGTGTCTTGCAGATAAACCACTACCTCAAGGTGCCCCAGGAGGCATTATTGGCATCGTGGGAGGAGCCATTGCAGCAGCTCTCATCATCGGTGTGGTTGTCACTGTCATTATTGTCTACAGGAGGCAACAGAAGAACCGCACCGAGACCGACAGCGACCTGTAAGTAACCCTGAGCTGGCAGAGCCTGGTGCTGCACTGCTGCCTCCTCCACTTGACAGCAAAGTTCTCCCTGACTGCCACTTTCCTCTGACTCTCTTTTCAGGCACTGGAATGAGCTGCCCAGGGAGGTGGTGAAGCCACCAACTCTGGATGTATTTAAGGGTGGTTTGGATGTGATGCTTGGGGAGATGGTTTAAGGGGAATCTTGTAAAGCAGGGTTCTAGGTTGGGCTTAGTGCTCCTGAGGGGCTTTGCCAACCTGCATGTGTCTGTGATTCTGTGATTCTTCCCCATCTGGGCACCCCTAGTGCCTTCCATCCTGCTGCCTCCTATTTGTGAGCTCTTATCACAAGCTAACTTTAAGTGGAAACTGAAGCTCAGGGATGCTCACCCTGATGCTGCTTTTGCTGTGGCACATCCTAGGACACAGTGCAGCTGCTCAGGGCCACTCTCACCTGCAGCATTGGAGAGGATCCTGTTCATTTTGTCAGAGAAATGGCTTCAGGATCCTGAATGGAGAAGTGAAAATGAGGGTAAATTAAGACTGGAATTAGAAAGAAATCCTTTAGAGTGAGGGTGAGGAGACACTGGCACAGGTTGCCCAGGGAGGTGGTGGAGCACAGAAGCACAGAATGTGATCAAAGATCACATTCTGTGCTTCTGTGCTCCACCACCTCCCTGGAGGGGTTCAGCACCAGGCTGGATGAGTCCTTGAGCAACCTGTTCTAGTGGGAGGTGTCCCTGCCCATGACAGGGGGTTGGAACTGGATGATCCTTGAGGTCCCTTCCAACCTTCCCATTCTATGATTCTATGAACAGAGCCCTCTGGAGAGATGCCAACCCTGGCCTCTCCCTTCACAAGAGCACACTCCTCACCCCTGCTTCCTTCCCACCTCATAGGGGAGGCCTAAAGGCTACAAGTTGCTTTTATCTTCCATAACCTTCCTCCCCCCAACTCATTGTTGTTACATCTTGGCCACGTTTTGTGCTCCATTGAATCCCATTTGAGAGAGGGCATGGGAGGACAGCAGGAGAGGGAGAGAAGAGACCCAAAGAAAACAGGAGGAGAGACAGAAAGGCACACAGACACACACACAAAAAAACCTAGCACCACAAGGTGAAATGGCATCAACAGCCTCAGGCTTGTGGCAGAGATGCATTCAGACACTCCACTTCCCACAATGGCTCTCCACACAGGCACAGGGAAGAGCCACTTTAGCTGAGAACAGAAAGACAGTGGTGCCCTGGGCTGCAGGGCTGCTGCCTCTCTTTGCAGCCTGCTCCACAGCCTCAGGAAATGAGGAGCATTTCTTTTCTTCAGAGCCACAAAACCAATGTTTCCCAGAGCCTCAGGGACCATTTTTTACTCTTCCCCTCACCCACACCCTCCCTTCCCGTGCTGGAATCCACTGGGTTGCCAAGGAAGGTCACCCATCTTTAAACTGGAANTCTGTGATTCTGTGATCTCTATCAGAGGATCTGGAGGGGCTTGCAGGGAGGGAGGGGGCAGGCAGCTGATTAGTGGATCAGAGTTTTAATGAGTTTTGTAAAAAAAGGATTAGACACATCCCTGCATGTGAACAGAATGTGCAGAGACAGTCTCTAGGCTGGGATTATAGTGGCTGCCAATTTTTCTGCTCTGGGACTGAGGCTGATCCCCTGAGCATGGGTCAGGGATAAATGTCCCTGTGGACATTTGTAGAGGAAGATTCTAACTCCTCCTGGGGAGCCTGTAGCAGGAGCTGCTGTTCCTGATAGACTCCTGAACTGAGGCTGGCATTACCTGGGCTGCAGCAAGAGCAGTGTGGGCAGCAGGGCAAGGGAGGGGATTCTGCCCCTTTGCTCTGCTCTCCTCAGACCCCACCTGCAGTCCTGTGTGCAGTTCTGGAGCCCCCAGCACAGGAAGGACATGGAAGTGTTGGAGCCAGTTCAGAGGAGGCCACCAAGATGCTGAGAGGGCTGCAGCAGCTCTGCTGTGAGGACAGGCTGAGAGAGCTGGGGCTGTGCAGCCTGGAGAAGAGAAGGCTTCCAGGAGAGCTTGGAGTGGCCTTGCAGGATCTGAAGGGGACTACAGGAAGGCTGGGGAGGGACTATTGACAAGGGCTGGGAATGCCAGGAGGAGAAGGAATGGGTTTGAAGTGTCAGAGGGGAGATTGAAAGTGGATGTTAGGAGGAAGTTGTTTGCAGTGAGGGTGGTGAGACACTGGCACAGGTTGCCCAGGGAGGTTGTGGTGGTTATGAAAAGATAGTAGGCTTGTGTGCCCTGANGATCACATTCTGTGCTTCTGTGCTCCACAACCTCCCTGGAGGTGTTCAGCACCAGGCTGGATGAGGCCTTGAGTGACCTGTTCTAGTGGGAGGTGTCCCTGCCTATGGCAGGAGGGTTGGAACTGGATGATCTTTGAGGTCCCTTCCAACCCAAACCATTCTGTGATTCTAGGATTGCCTGGAGACTGGAATGCCAGCTGCACCCTCAGGATCTGCAGCCTGACCTGGGGATTTGCTTGGAATTAGGAACAAAATGCTAGAAGGGAGTTTATGTCTACTAACAATTCTAATTGGGGTGAGCAAGAGGGCATAGGGAGGTTGGCTCCTGAGAATTATCTACAAGGCTATACTGGCAGGTAGGTGACAAACACAATCAAACCTTTGGTGCAGGCAGGATCCAGCTTGTTCCACTCTCTCAAAGCAAGGAGCCCCTTTTCTCTTGCTCTCTAACCAGCAACCACTTCTCTACCTGCAGAATTGATTTGCCTCCATCCCACAAACCTGCCCCTCCACCAAAGAGGAAACAGGAGATGAAAAGCCACCTGACTGCAGAAGACATCCAGGTACAACTCCCCTGCCCAGCTTGCAAGTTCCTTCCTCTGGCAAGGAAAACTGATTCCAAGCAGTGCCTGTAGTGCCTGCATTTTGGGGGAGCAGGTTCCTAAGAGCAAAGCAATCCACAGCCTAGGTTTGAGGGGCAGGAAGTAAGGACTTGCCTGTCCTGAAGTCTGACACTAATGGAAAGCTGTAACTGGGGTCCTGCCTACTGCCTTTGGTGGAGATTGAATCCTAAGTGAGATGCTGTTTAGATGGGCTGTTAGCTGTGAGGACCTTGGAGCATCCACACCACCTTGAATGATGTGAGTGGTGAGAGGATAAAAGAGAGAACAAGAGGCAAAGNAACCTAAGCCATTCTGTGACTCTGAGGTCTCACCCTTCATGGTGATGTCTTGTGGTGGTGACTCCTGGCACAGAAGCTGTGCCGAGCTGTGCCAGAAGGGATCTCCTCAGCTCTTCTCAACCCTCCTCTCTCTCCTCTGTTCCAGGTTGTTCACTTAGACAACATGAAGCACGAGGAGGAAGTGCAGAAGCTTGCTTTGCAGACTCCATACTACGACATGGCAGCCAGTGAGCCCTCTCCCTACGCTGACAAAATGGTAAGGAGATCAGGGTGCTGATGGTGCTGCCTGACCTCATCCTCCTCCCCAGCCTGCCTGCCTGGCACACAGGTTCTCTCCCCCTGTGAAATGGTGACAGGCTCCAGCAGCCACGGGGGTGGACAAGCAGCCTTCACAGTCCAGGAGCTTTTCCTTTCCTGGAGGAAGGCAACATCTGCACTTGGATCTCAGCCCATCTCCTAAACACCAGACTGATTCAGAGGTCCTTGTGCTGTGCTTTGCTGGGTCATCCCTCAGCAGAACACCCTGCTGCTTCCAAATCTTCATCAGAGGACTGTCACTAACCCTGCTAGTCTCATCTCTACCTACATTTGACAGCTAAGCCTACAACCTTAGCACTGGTGACTCTTCACCTCCTGCAACTGAGCCCCTGTTAGAGCCTGCAGCTGAAGGAAGCAGCAGATGCTGCAGAGAGCTTCACAGGGCAATTATCTGCAGGGCAGAGTGTGCCAGGGTTTGGCTTTTAATTGACAACAAATTCTTTAAACCCCCTTTGTGTGTGTGTGTGGATTTGTTCATGCTCAGCTAGGGAGATGCTAATGGGAGGCAGCAGCAGCAGCAGCAGTGAGATTAAGAGCCAGGCAGGGATGTTAACAGCCATGAGGGAAAGGCTGCTTTGCAAGGACTAAAGCTGAAGGAGGAAATGTTAGATTCAAAGGGCAAAGGCATAGGTAGGATTAGAGTCCTCTCTTGAGGAGAAAACTGAAAACCTTCCTCCTCCCAAGCCTCCTTTCCCAGCTCACCCCATCCTCCAGGGCAGACACAGGATCCCCATGTAAATGCTGCAGGTCTCTCTCCAACCTTTCCTCCTGGAGATGTGGTTCAGGATGCCACACTCCAAGCGTGGTGCTTCTAGATCTCAGCAACATGAACCCAGCATTTTATGAACATGACTAATTATAACCCTCCCTGCAGTTCATCCTCCTATCACCCCTTAGTGCATATTCCTGTTCAGATAATAGGAGGACAGGGCCCAGTGACCTTTAGCTAGCAAAAGCTTACAGCAAGACAGCTGCCCAGGGCACTGGAAGTCCAAATGCAGAGCTCTGTGTGAGCTGTGGGGATGTGATCCTGTTTGCTCCATCCTGGCTGAACCTTGCTCTGTCCTAGCTGATGACCCTAAAGAAAATCTTCCCTTTGGAGCCCTCCCTCGGACCTGAGGCTTGTCTCCAGCTCTGTCTAACCCTTGCTGAGTGACAGGTGAGATTTAAATGAAAGGCAGGACACTGGAGCCAGTGTGGAGAGCATCTGAGAGCTGCATTTCAGGAGGACAGAGGAGCTCATTTGGGGAACTAACGAGCAGTCAGTTAATTAAGTGGCAGAGTTAGTGATGTGAGATAGGGCCTGATGTGGAGCTGCTCAGTAACCATGGGAACTGAGTTTGCTGCTCTCAATCCCGGTCTGAGAAGATGCATTTCAGTGCCCCATGTCTGGCACTCACTGCTCCTTGCCCCTGGTTTTAGCCAGGAGGTGAGGGGCTGTGGGACCCTCATTTCATTTGGCCCACGCAGGAGCTCCCTTGTGGCCAGGAGGTGATGTCTGGGTGACCCAACCTCCACTGCCACAGCTCTGCCCACTCTTGGCACAAGTCTGGCACAGCTGTGCCTGGGGTCTGTCCTCTGGTCAGCCTGGCTGGCAGTGCCTGTAAGGGGCATCAGGCTCCCCCACCATGCACAGCCCCCACGCCTTGGCTTTTCATCCTGGGAACAAGATGTGGCTTGCTCCTATTTGTTGCTCTCTCTCATATCCTTTGAGCAGGCAGCAGGCTGATCGAGTTTGTGACTGGCAGGGGGAAGGAAGCTGCCACTTGGCTGCCAAGGAGTGCTGGTTTTGCTGGATTCTTCCCAGCTCAGGCAGCCAGCACACACTGCACAGCCAGGACCTGGTGTGCAGCACTTTGCCCAGCCATGCTCTGCACAGGAGCCAGCTCTTGCCCTCCTCCTTGCAAGGGCCACTCACTGACATCACTTTTTCCCACCCCTAAACATTGCAGAGGCCTCCTGGTCGTGTTGCACACTTGCACTGCCCTGCTAGGGGATGCTAAGGGCTGGCTGGCTGGGATAGCAGTCACATGGAAACCTGCAGGGAATTGCAGCAGGGATAGTGATGGGTACCAAACCCAGCACACTCCAGCAGCAGGCTAAGGGACTGGCCAAGGCAAGCTGGAACTGCACAACTCTTGGCCTGAGAGATGGGTCAGTTTGAGGATGAGGAGGGAAGCACGTTCCCTTCAGCTTCACTGGGTCTCTGCCACCTCACCTGGAGGTGTGTTGAGATGCAGATGTAGGCTGCTGCTGTGTTGTATGTGTGGCTCCAGGAGCCATTAGAGGGCAAGGAGAAAGCAAAGCAGGATATTCTTGTTCTGCTTGTCTTTCATCTGGAGATTTTCCTTGGGAGGGGAGTGAAGAAGATGAGAGTTGAAGGGACTGGAGTCTGCAGGAACATGGGGTGAGTGCACTCAGCTTTACATGAATTGTGCAAAACCTCCTAATTTGGGGTAAGCTAAATTCATCACAAGGCAGCATGAAAGCCACTGCCTGGGGTTGGCAATTTCACAGCACTAGAATGGGAGGCAGAGAGTGAATAGAGATGGCAAAGAGCAAGGGAGAGGGAAATGGGAGAGGTGCCAGGAGAAAAATAAAAGAGGCAGGTGGAGGAGGAATCCACACAATGGGTGTGCAGGTTTGCGTCTGTGGGCATGTGGAGATCTGTGCTGGCAGGGGACCAGGTGGAGGGGAGAGGCTGGGGCATGTCTGCAGGGACAGGATACCTGCAGAAGGGAGCAGAGGTGGGTCCTGTGTCAGAGCCTGCAAATGAGCATCTCTGGTTCTGTGTGGGGAAGTGTGGGAATGAGAAGATGAAGCTGACAGCACAGAAACGTGCAAGGACAGGGTAGTGGAGAGAGCACAGAAGCTGGGGAAGGGTCTGGAGAGCAGGGCTCATGAGGAGCAGCTGAGGGAGCTGGGGGTGTTTGGTCTGGAGAAGAGGAGGCTGAGGGAAGACCTCACTGCTCTCTACAGCTCCCCAAAAGGAGGCTGCAGTGAGGTGGGGTTGGTCTCTTGTCCCTACATCAGGTGATAGAACGAGAGGAAATGGACTGCATGGTGCCAGGGGAGGGTTAGGTTGGAGAAGAGGAACAATTTCCTTCCTGCAAGAGTGGTCAGGGATTGGCACAGGCTGCCCAGGGGAGGTGGTGGAGTCCCCATGCCTGGAGGTGCTCAAGAAAACTGTGAACACGGAACTTGGGGACAGGGTTTGGTGGCCATGGTGGGGCTGGGTTGGACTTGATGACCTTAGAGAGCTCTTCCAGCTGAAACAATTCCACCAACCTGTGCTAAGCAGGCATAGGGATTATGAGGATGCCTGCAGCAGTTGTCCCTGAGCTCTTGTGGGGTGGAAGCTTTGGTGTGCATGAGGATGTCTAAGCAGGAGTGAACGGGATGGAAAGCTGAGTGTGCCTCAGGTAGCACAGAGACTATGCATGGTGCTGGCACCCACCCGTGTCTGTGTGCAGAGAAGTGTGGGGGGTGAAAGCAAAGGAGTGCTCTGGGCACACATGGCAGTGCCTGTGTCATGCAGATGTGTGGCTTTGTGTGTGAGAGGCAGCAGGAGCCAGCTGCAGGTCCAAGTGCATGTAGGAGCAGAGGGGTTGATTGGTGTTTATGTCAGCTACAACCATTTGCACAGGTAGAAGGGAAAGTCTTATTGCTGCAGACAGCAAAATAATTCCTTTCAGTTTACAGGGCAATTACTGGGGTGCCAGTGGTGATGATTTACACAGAGAGCTTGCATGTGGCACTGCTAGACCTTGTACACAAGGCACATTATTGATGTTGCAATAAATTCTGCACCAAACAAGCAGCAGGGAGCCAGGAATGAGCCCAAGAGTGTCAGAAAACAGGGAAAAGCCAGGAAGGAAACACCTCCAGGGAAAAGGAAGCACTGCTGGAGCCACCTCTCCAGTGTCCAGTTTGCCTGTGGTGCTCAACAGAGCTGGGAGCTGGAGCACCAGGAGGCTTCAGGTCACCCTCTCCTGCCTTTAGGGAGGTGGTCAGGTGGCAGTGGCAAGCTGTTGGCATGAAAGCTGTGTACCCTCTGGCCTCTCTGCTTCATCTCTGACCCCAGACTGAGTGTCTGTGGACATTGAAGGAAATTAGGAATGCCAGCTCCAGTCTCAAACCTAATCCTATGCCCTGCAGGACTCTTTCCTCCTGAGCTTTGTCTCTCAGTACCTCCTCTAGTCCCAGAGAAAGGCAGACTAAGTCTTTCCCTCCTCATTCCTACCCTACTTCACCTCACTGAACTACCACAGGCTAAAGAGAATGCTGGTGCCAGAGGAGTTGAAGGGAAGGTGAAAGCAGTGAGATGCTGGAGGGAGCAGCTCCAGTGAAAAGGGGCAGCTGGGGCAGCTGCTGGCAGTGCTGCCAGCCTGGGCTGGGTCACTCAGCTCAGCAGTGGCTTTGGGGAGCAGTGCCCTCGGGACCTTGGCTTTGGTTTGGGGTTTTACCTGACTACTTGGTCATTATCTCCCTACCTCCTCCTTTTTAACTGTTTTTTCTTCCTCTCCCTCTCCCCTTTCTCTTCTTTCTCCCTCCACCCTCCACACACTCCCTCTCCTGTCTCATTCACTCACTCCCCGCACGGTTCCTGCGTCCTCACTCCCCCTTCCCTCCCTCCTTCCACTCCAACTCCTCCCTCTCGTGTCCTCCACCGCCTTGCTGCTCTCTTCTCTCCAGAACTCTGGCAACAAGGACTCTGATGTCCACTATGCAGAGCTGGACACTTCCGCTCTGGCCTCGTCACCCAGCCCTCGGACCTCCATCCATGCTGGCGGCGACCTAGTCGAGTATGCAACCATCCAGCCCAGCTTACGCTAGCGCATGTCACTCTAGGCCCTTTCCCCTCAGGTTCTGGCCTCAAGGTACACTCTGCCTTCCTCACTGCACCCCTCTGAGTCAGTGCTTGCCCTCCTTGCATCTCCTCCCTTTCCCCTGGAGCGGTCCCTGTGCATCCAGCCTGTCCTCCCTGCTCCCTCCATCTCCCGCATGCTGCCCACCAGCGCTGCTCTCTTTGCCGCCCTGAGTTCTGGGGGTGCCTGTGCCTTGTCTTGCCTTCTGTGCATGCTCTTTGCAGGGTTTTCCTTTGCTTTTTACAGCGAGGTGAGGCATGTGGGAGGGGGGATGGGTTAATGGCTTTGTTTCAGAGCTGGCCCCTCTGCAGTCAGTGTGGCTGGAGACACAGGGAGGATTGAGGTGGGTTTGGAGAGTTTGTCTCTTGGGGAGGGATTTGCTTAGAAGAACTTCTTGTAGGGCTTGTCAGCATGAAGCAGCACAGAGCAGTGTCTCAGTTTGGGGCCATGAGCCTACCCGGGACTGGAGGACAGAAATGGCTCTTACCCCTCTCCAGGAGTGAGGATACTGCACCCTGACTGGCAGCTTAAAGAGAAACCCTAGAGAGCAAAGGCAGGGAAGAGAAGGGCAGGGGATCAGTCAGGCACAAGCAGTAGCACTGGGATGTGCAGAAGCTGAAGGCAACAGCCTCGTGGAGGAGTTGAGGCCCTTTCCAACCTAGTCAGCATCAGAAGGGGAGAGAGAAAGAAAACAGGACTGATTGAAAATAAATAGCTAAATAAGAGCTTGTGTGCATGGAAGCAACCCTAGATAAGATGGAGCATATGTGCATGTGTGAAAGAACAAGGTGGGAGAGTATGTGAGAGAAGATGGGAACACATAAAGGTTCCTGCAGCTGAAAGAATCAGTGAAGAAGAGAGAGTTGGAGTGTGCAAACCCAGAAAAGATGCTTGGTGCAGACAGCTCCCATGGGTGTTTGAGGAAGATTCTTTTCCTTGGTGCTCTCCTCTAACTTAGAGAGCAGAGCTGACTGCTTCCCTGGCCCCAAGTTTTTCTCATCACTTCTTTTAAGTGTCACCAAGATCCTTCATGTTCAGGTCCTGTAGCAGGGACTGATTAGGACTCAGTTTGTACTCAAACCTACAAGTGGTTGTTTTGGACCATCTCTAGCTAGCAGTGACCCTTTGAGGTGGATTGGTGTTTGCAGTGGCAAGAGACACCTCCAGCTGTTCTTACAGTCCCTTACAACCATACTCTTTCCTCAGGTATTAAAGCCACCAGACCCCTGACTGGCAGGGAGGGATCTCTCCTTCCATGAGAGATTTACTGGGTGATGCCAAGAGCTTTAGGCCAAGGAAATGCCATTAGCAGTGCCCTCCTTGGCCATGACTCTCCCTCTCTCCTGTGTACTCCCTGAGTAGTGACTGCAGCTTCTGCCCTGGTCCTTCCCTTCTATTTGCTGCCTTTTAAATGGAGAGGGGAGGCTAAGGGTTTGATGATCTCTCATGAAGAGATGCAGAGGAGGCTGAGGAAGGAAGCAAAGGGAGAAGTGGAGAGTGCTGCAGCTCACTGAATCCCTCCTGGGTCACCCAGTGTACACAGAGCAGAACGGTGCAGGGATGGAGAGGGGTGGTCTGGAGAAGAAGATAGAGGGTGAGGGGATTGGATCCTTGGGAAAGACAGGAATAGCTCTGTGCAGGATGAGCAGGGTTAAAATGGTGTTTTTAAAGAAGTCCCACTACTGGTTAGTGCCTCCTTGCAGACTAGGAGCAGCTGGGTGGGTGAAGGTGGAGCAGGAGCACGCGTGGCAGGTGTGCAGTGGGTTAGTTGAGGCTGCTCTCACCCCTGTGGTCCCTGATTTCCCCGTGTTGGAAGCAGCCCTGTAGATCCCTTGCTGTAGCAAAAGCCTTCCTAGGTAAGTGTCCACAGCAGGCCTGGCCAGGACCTAAAGAGTAACCTCTCTCTCTTGTGGTGTCTCATCCACCCCTGCTCCCAGAATGAGGATCAAGGTCTTCGTAGACGTAACAAGTGAGAGTGGACAGTAAGTTTTGGATCAGTTTGGTTCTTCTTTTCTCCATTCTGTCATGGGGTCCCTTTGCCAGCTGCCAGGAAGCTGCCTGCCTGGCACCAAGGGGCAGCAGCCCTCTTGCACACAGAGAGGATGGAAACAGCAGCCCAGAGGAAGGTGGGGCTGAAAGCAGCCACTCTCCCTTATGCCTTCCCCTCCAATTCCCAACAGCTTCTTAGGCTGCACTGAAGGATCATTCCCAGTGGGAAAAACAAGGCAAGCACTCCCTAAGCCATCTTGGGAGGTCTTGCCTTGTCCTCCCCGGGGTGAGGTGGGTTTTATTGCCAGCAAAGGGACAGTAATCCTCCAAATCCAAATTTGGAAGTGCTGCCAGCTCCTCTGAAGTGAAAACTAAAGCCAGTCATATGGTGCTTTGAAGGTGTAATCTCACCGACACAAAATCTCCCTGCTGAGACACCACAGATCAGGGCAGTTCTGCCTTTCTTTTTTAATGCTTCTTTAATTATTTCTTCCCCTTCACCTCCCCACTTTCTTGCTCTCCGTTTTGTTTGGGGAGTTCTTGTCCCTGTCACAGCTCAAAACCTGTGAAACTTCCACCAAAAGCCCAAGAAATGAGTGAGCAGGGCTCAGATTCCCAAATCTGCTTTCTGAATGTCTCTCTAAAATGATTAAGCCTTCACCAGTGGCAGATTTGGTGCAGACTGGGCTGGGGGTATGGAAGAGAACCATCAAATGGTGCAGACTGGGCTGGGGGTGTGGAAGAGAACCCTCAAATGGTGCAGACTGGGCTGAGGGTCTGGAGGAGAACCATCAGATGGTGCAGACTGGGCTGGGGGTGTGGAAGAGAACCCTCAAATGGTGCAGACTGGGCTGAGGGTCTGGAGGAGAACCATCAGATGGTGCAGACTGGGCTGGGGGTGTGGAAGAGAACCCTCAAATGGTGCAGACTGGGCTGAGGGTCTGGAGGAGAACCATCAGATGGTGCAGACTGGGCTGGGGGTGTGGAAGAGAACCCTCAAATGGTGCAGACTGGGCTGGGGTGGTGGAGGAGAACTATCAAATGGTGCAGCCTTGGCTCAGTTTCCACTTGCACATCTCCTTCCTGTCAACACNGAGAACCATCAAATGGTGCAGACTGGGCTGGGGGTGTGGAGGAGAACCATCAAATGGTGCAGACTGGGCTGGGGGTGTGGAGGAGAACTATCAAATGGTGCAGCCTTGGCTCAGTTTCCACTTGCACATCTCCTTCCTGTCAACACCAAGGTTGCCTGAAGACATCCCTTGGGTCAATAGCTCCATTGCCTATTTTCAGGAGAAATAAAGCAAAGAGCTAAGGTGGCTTCTTTTCAGTGTATCAGTGAGGACAGCAGCCCTGCTCTGGCTGCAGAAAGGCAGAGATTTGGGAGAGAAAGGCCAAGGAAGGAATGGTAAAGGCTCTTGATGGTCTGAGATGCCATAGGAAGGCAGAGCAGGTAGGTACTGCAGACAACAAGAGCCAAAAGCATCCTGCAAGAAGGAATGCAACTCTCTGAGCAGGCTTGCTGCATCAGTAACACTTGCATGTGTCTGTGAGTGCATCTCTCATCACAGGCCTTGCCCTTCAGGAATTTCAGCCTTTGGCTTGTCTGAACCCAGGGGGGGAGCCCCTTTGTCCCACTTGTCCTCAGTCTTGTCCTCCCAAAAGTCCACCACTCCTAAGAGCAAGCTCAAGGCCACTGCTTCCTGCTCATTCCAGACACTGATGTTTGCTCCTTGCTCAGGACAGTGATTGTCCCTCCTAGATAAGGTGTCAAAGAGAGAGCAGGAGATGCTGGGAGAGACCTGAGGTGGCAGCAATACTTGGCAGGGGAAAAGCAGCTCAAAAATACCAAGTGGGAGTCCCATGGAGAAGACAGGGAGTGATGGGGACAGGTCACTGCTGGGCAGATTCCCATTGGGCTCCTGAAGGCAATTTTTCACTATGAGAACAGTTGGACATTGGAATCACCTCCCAAGGGCAGCAGTGGATTTCCCTGCATTGGACAGTTTGGAGACTCAGCTTGGCAGGGTTCTGGGCCAACTCATTTGAAATCTGCTATCACCCAGAAGGGTTGGACCAGATGATCCCTGAAGTCCTTTCCAATCTGGCATTCTGTGAGTCTGTGATTCTGTGAAGTAGGGAATTTAGCAACAGGAGGGAGAGGACGTGAGGCTCCCAACAGCATCATGAAATGCTGCTCCTTTTTTGGTCCTCATTCTCCTGTCCCTGCCCATGGCAGTGGGGATGGAACTAGATGATCTTTAGGGTCCTTTCCATCCTAAACCATTCTGTGCCTCTGTGACTCTTGTCTACCTTCCAACACCTGCAGCCTCTCCACTGACTGCTCCTCAGTGTGGCAATAGTCTTCTGCTGCCATCACCTCACAACACTGCTTCTTCCTCTCTGCCAGCCTCTGCTGCACCTCGAAATTCAAATCCAGCTGTTGGAGAGGATCAAGGTAGTGGCAGCCTAAGGTGTAAATAGCTGTGAGCAGCAGGCACCTTTCCCAGGCAGGAGCATGATAACACATCCAAAAAGTCAGTGAGTGTCCACTGGGTTTGCCTGGAGCTTGGCCAAGTAGAGAAATGCAGCCTGCCCCTGCTTGTGAGGCTTGCTGCAAGACCAGGGACAAATTTTAACTGTGTGAGAGATTCTTAATTGGCTTTTGGGCTTTGGAGCAGTAGCAGAATCATAGAATCATGGAANCTCAGCAGTGCGGAGCAGAGGGGCAGGATCCCTTCCCTCCCCCTGCTGCCCACACTGCTCCTGCTGCAGCCCAGGCTCTGGTTGCTCTCTGGGCTGCCAGAGCACACTGACAGCTCACATTGAGCTTCTCCTCCACCAACACCCCCAAGTCCCTCTGCTCAGGGCTGCTCTCCAGCCAGACACTGCCCAGCCTGGATTGGTGCTTGGGTTTGCCTCCACCCAACTGCAGCTCTCTGTAGCAGTACCTATCCAGCTTTAAATTTTCCAGAGACTAAAGCAGAGAAATGCTCAGGACCCTGAGTAAGAAAATGATTGAGAGCACAGGATATGGGCAGCTCCAAGTGCAACTGCCTGCAGCTTTCCTTGTTTTACCCAAGCCACAATCTGCAAATAAAAAAAGGTGGAGAGAGGTGTAGAGGGGATGGAGAAAGGTTGAGAGTAAGTCATGACAGGAATGAAAGCTCTCTAATTGAATCAAATAAAGGCTGTTTTGAGGTAATCTGCCAGGCTGTCTGAAATGGATAGATTGCTGACATCCCCTCTAATCAAGCTCTTGAAAACAAAACTGAGAGGGGAGGATGTAACCCAGATAATGAGGGATTGTATGGAGTCAGGCTGGAAACAAAAGCAAGTGGGAGAAGCCAGGTGGGGGAAGGTGGTGGAATTGTGTGCCAGTTCAATTTAATTAGTTCATTATCCCTACCTTAATTGCAAACTTTGTTAAAGAGAAATTAGACTTGGGGAAAGCCACAGTGGGACTGGGGAAGGAAGTCAAAGGGCAGCAGCTGCTAAATATGTTAATAAACATCAGACTGGTTTTGTTCCCTTCCTTTTTTAATGCTACTTAGAAATGAGATCAGGGAATGAAGGTGGAGAAATGTGACTCATGGCTTCATGTGATGGGGAAAGGTGAAAGGAGAGAGGGAAGTCTCTTCCTTCAACCCTGATGCTGCCACTCTCCAGCTGCTCCACTCCTACCTGTGGAAAGGGAGCACAAAACTCTGGGCACAGAGCAATGAACTTGTTGATGCTCACCTGGCCAAAGAGAAGTGCTGGACAATTTAGCTCTGCTTCATGAGTGCCTGTTTCATGCCCATGTCAGCCAGCACAAAAGCAAAAAGAAATATGCTTTACTGACCCAATGTCTTAGAAGCATAGAATCAGGCAGGGTTGGAAGGGACCACAAGGATCAGCCAGTCCCAGCCCCCCTGCCATGCCCAGGAACACCTCACACTACATCAGGTTGGCCACAGCCTCATCCAGCCTGGCCTTAAACACCTCCAGGGATGAGGCTTCCACCACCTCCCTGGGCAACCCCTGCCAGGCTCTCACCAACCTCATGCTGAACAACTTCTTCCTAACATCCAGGCTGACTCTACCCATTTGCAGCTTTGTTCCATTGCCCCCAGTCCTATCCCTCCCTGACAGCCTAAAAAGTCCCTCCCCAGCTTTCCTGTAGCCCCCTTCAGATACTGAGAACCACAGGAAGGTCACCTGGGAGCCTTCTCCTCCCCAGACTCCCCTCCTATTGCTGATAGCAGCCCAGGAACCCCTTCTGCTGCTTTCAGTGCTAGATGCTCACAGCCAGCTCCATCTGTGTTAACTGAGAGCTCCATTCCTATCAGACCTTTCTGTCTAGCAGACCTTTTGAGTGCACCTGTCAGTATGAAATCCTCTGCATGCTCCAAGCACAGGCAGCTCACCCTCCAGGGTAGCTGATGATAGGCTGCTGGCCTTGCTAAGAGACTCTCTTGCCTGCTATGGCTTACTCAGTCTCAACCATTGAGACAAGTTCTCTTTCAGGTCAGCTGAGCAGCATCTCTCTAGCTTTTCACTTGGCAATTAAAAGCCAGAAGTGGACAAAAACCTCATGAGGTAGCTGTGGAAGGGCCCAGCTGTTGCTCAGACAGCAAGGCAGGAGTTCTAAACAGAAGGGGCTTACAGCTAGTTGTTATTTGCTGTCTGCCCAGGTCAAGATCATTGACTCCTAACACTGGGATGTACAAGGAAAGGAAAATCAGATTGACCTCAGCATTGCTCTGTTGTTCTGGTGCTCAGACAAACTTTCCATCCCCTGGTAGCCTTCATTGTCCTAAGGGAGGCTGCTCCTGAGACTGCTCTAAGACTGTGCAGCTCTCCTCCAGCTTGCTTGTTCCAGCAGTCTGAGCCATCAATAAATTATGGCCAACACTTTGTTTCCTATATGATTTTTTTAAGAGTCCTGGTGAAATATTTATCCAGGAACTGGCAGCAGATGAGCAGAGAAGACTGTTCTGTTCCTTCAGGCCTTTTCTCCTGAGGGTCAGATCCTTGTCCTTTCAACTGAACCAACTGTTTCTGGTCTATTGAAAGAGAACAGGGAAGGACTCAAGGGCAGCTTACTTGCTTCTCTCAGCCCCAGTTCAAACCACAGACATAAAAGGTGGCTGCCAGGGCATTTGCTCTCTCTTGGACTTCTCTTTAGACTGAAGGTTAGAAAGAAACTCCTTCCAGTGAGGGTGGGGAGACATTGGGACAGGTTGCCCAGGGAGATCATTGATGTGCCCTCCCTGGAGGTGTTCATGGCCAAGTTGGACAAGGCCTTGAGCAACCTGGGCTGGTGTGCCCCTGCCCATAGCAGGGAGGTTGGAACTGGATGATCTTTGAGGTCCCTTCCAACCCAAATAATTCTGTGAATTGATGAATTCTAGAGAAGAGATCAGCCCTTGGTGAGAGCCATGAGCTTGGGCTGGTTTGGAAGCCCAGAAGCAGTGTCCTCACTCCCTGTCCTTCCTCCTTGGGTCATCGTGCAGGAGCTCAGCTGGAGGAAGGGTTTGTGAACAGGGACAAATCCTTCCCATCTGCTGCCACCCTCTGGGAGGCAGAGCTCTGGGCTGTGGGAAAGCTCCACACTGCTCTGAGCTGAGCCCTGCTGGCCCAGCAGGGGGGCAGGGGGGGGTCCTTCTCCTTTTGCTGCTCTTTGCACTGAACTGGGTGGGAGAAAGAAGGGCCTCTGGGATTTCCACAAGCAGAGCTTCTTCAGCATTGCTTCTGCCAAATTATCTCCACAGAAACCACTTTGGACTCTGAGGTGGTTTAATTTCATTTGACACTTCAAGAGGAAGAATCAGATTTAACAAAGCAGCCACAAGAATAGAGGGAAGATCATGGGAGCACACAGCAGTCTCCATCTTCTGAGTGCTTTGTATTCTCTGCAGTTGATTGGAGTGACAAAAGTGACCCCAAGGCACTCAGTGGAGCTGCTGGCATAAAGCTTAGCACTTGCACTCCTATCTGCTGGGTAAAGTGCAGGCACAGAATCCTGTTTTGCCTCCAAAGGCCCTGGTTAGACACATGTAGCCTTTAAATCAAAGAGCAGGAGCCTGAGCTGCATTAATGATGTGTACAAGGAGGACTTTGCCAAAACTCAAGTGTGGAAGAGTTAGGAAGGCTGGAACCAGCCTGTGCTGTCCTCACTGGCAGAAGGGCAAAGCATTTACACACAAGGGCTGAACCACACAGAACCCTCCATGCTCACCAGCAAAGGCATATCTGGGGCAATGAGAGCAGAATTTGGCCATGTGGCTGACCTGAGCTAGCTGAGGGTGTCCCTGCTCACTGCAGGGGAGTTGGACAACTCCAGGCTGGGTGGGGAATGGCTGAGAGCAGCCCTGAGGAACAGGCCCTGGGGGTCTGGGGTGAGGAAAAGCTCAAGATGAGGCTGCAGTGTGAGTGCAGCCCAGACAGCAACTGTGTGCTGGGCTGCAGCANTATGGCAGGGGGTTGGAACTGGATGATCTTTGAGGTCCCTTCCAACCTTCCCACTCTATGATTCCATGACCCAAGGAGCTTTAGAGGTCTCTCCCAGCCCTGGCGATTGGCTCTGCATTGGGAGGATTTACCACCTCGAGTTTCTGTGTTGCTGCAGAACTCTTTCTTTTGCCATCCCACCTGTCAGATGTGTGTCTCAGCAAGGAGCTGAGGAGTTAGCTGGTTTCTGGCCGTGGCTCCAGGAGTTTTCACCCCTTGACTTTTGTCTCTACTTACAGAACTTTGGAAAGTATCACTCAGAGATATCGAATGCGAGTGATTACCTGAGCCGCTGTTACTCACATGAAGATCGATATCTGGAGAAGATCCCTCATGTCTATACCCCCTTGTCAGACCTCCCACGAGATCTTTATCCTCATCACTCTGACACCTCCTTCTGCTGCCCACCTCCTGGTTCCCGGGCTCCTTACATCTGTCCTAAGGAACAGTATGTTTAAAGTGGCAACACAGCAAAACGAAGAAGCTAAGCGGTGTTCACTTCTCCTGACCCTGGCACTCAACAACCAAGGCCTTTTAGATCCTCCTCTCCCTCCCCACCCCTCTCCCTCCCCATTGTTTATTTTATTTATTGATTTTTTAATTTTTTTTTTTTTATTTTCACTTCTGGTGCAATTGTAACTGACATGATTAGGTTAAGTACCTGCCTGGCTTGCTAATGTTCAAGGGAGCACTCTGCCTTTGCCCACCTCTCATTCAACTCCTGTTGCTTTCTTTCCTCATCCCAGCCCTCCTGTATCAAGCTGGCTATGTGTGTGCATGTGTCTGTGGGTGACAGCTGCCCTGTGTTGGATGGGATGTGCCCAACCTGATTAAATGTCCCTAGGTTCCCTCGTGTCACCCTCTAAGCTGTTTGCACCAGAGTAAGCCAGGAGTGGACCCTCCACAGGCTTCCTGCCAGCTCGTGTGAAGTTTGGCAGCACAGACAGTGCTCAAATCTGGGCCTGTAGGTTAAATCCCCCAAAGAAATCTGTTTCCCCCTTGGCAGTGGGGATAGGAAACCCCTCTTGGGAAGAGTTAAACAACTGAGGTTGCTGAACCCAATAATAAGATGCTTGTAATGAAAGATGCTCCAAACCAACCCAAGAGTAGAGAAAGGGGCTTGGGCTTGGGGGTTTATTTCTGTTCTTTCCCCCTCCCCATCTCTTGGATTGACTCTCTTCAGACAGCACAGGGACATCCTTTGAAGCCAACTCATCTGGAGAAAGCATCCTTGAAATAGCTGCCTCCTAACCTGAAACTCAGAGGGGAAAAACTGAGAAAGGAAAAAACCTTCTCTCTAATTTTCCTTTTCAAAGCTTACCAAGACCCCCCACGAGCATTTCCCCCTCTCTTCCTTGCTTCTGTTGATTGGAATTTCAAAACGAACTCAGGCAGAACATAAAGAATAAACAATGATTTCAGGTAAATCTTCTTGCTCTTAATGAAGGATAAAAGCCAATAAGGAATCTGGCCTCTTCACTTTGTACAGAGCATCTCAGTTTGGGGACTGCACATTCTTCTTTTTGCTCTCTAGGAATGTGTGTGGGGGTGTAAAGCCAAACCTGTGCATTCCTGTGGCCACAAAGTGTTTTAGAGAAGGGTGTTTTATCTCCACATCACATTTGTGTTCACTTGTATTAGAAGAAAAACAAAATAATATATACATAAAATAAATATAGAGCTCCACTTCAGTGTATATAAATGTAAAGAAGAGGAAGAGAAGACAAAGGAATGAACCTCCTGTGGTAAGGGCTGGGTTTTGTGGATGACTTTCAGCTGTTTCACACAGGTATGGCATAGAAGAGATGGTTCTGAACAAGGGGACTTTGCCTTCTTGGGGAATGGGGATTTGCCTTCTTTTCTCTTGGGTGGGGTCTTTAGCACCCTGCAGGCAGTTGCACACTCTGGAAACCCTGAGGGTGTTTGAGCAAAGTGCAAGTGGGGAGGGGGAGGTGGGGGGCCACAGCAGCATCCTGCTGCCCAGACACCTGCCAGCACTGCAGGGGGACTCCTACAAAGGAGAAATGACACAACCATGGAGGTGAAAGCCTCCCTGTAAGAGGAGGTGTGGATATCATGTGGCATGCTCCCAGCCCAGCCCTGCCAGGCAGAGTGAGGCACTGGTTCAGTTCTGTACATCCACACCTAACGGGCTGCAGTTGCTCCATCGCCTAGAGTAGCCTCCACACCCACTCCTGCTCATCCCTCTTCCTCCACAGAGGCACATCTGTGTTCACACTGCCTCGTGGATTCCCTGCAGGCTAAGAAATGGATCTGTAGGTGAGGAAGAAGTTGTGCTTCAGTCAGTTAGGCAATAGAGCACCGTGAGGGCAGTGGCACAGGCATGGATCCCTCCAAGCCCTCCCGCAGCACACACTGCACCCACGCAGAGCTAACTCTTCCCTTGCCTCTTTGCCTTCTTCCCTGGTGCACTTTGTGGAGCAGCCTGGTGGCTGGTCACAAGGACAAGATGTCATGTCCCTGGTGAGCACTGATGGAACCCTTTTTTGGAGCCATTTGGATTCACCTTTCCTCCGCCAGCCTCCAAAGAACCCAGGCAGCTGTTTCCTTCCTCCATCAAACTCAAGTGCCATGTGTCTTGATTCAGATCATGTATTTCTCTCTCTTATTTTCTTCTCAGTATACCTTGGGGTACTTTCTGGCTACCACAGAGCTGGAGATTGGGTGTGCTCTGAACTGAAGCCACAGCCAACACATCTCAGCAAAGGAAACCATGATTTGGAGTCTGCCAAATCTGCCTTTGGTCACTCTGTTTGGAAAGGTGATCAGGTGCTGGAATACCCAAGGGTCTTTGACATCGTGGAATCAACCCAGCACTGCTTCCCATGGAGGAAAAAAAAACCCAAAAGAGCAAGCAAAAATCCATGACATGCTCCCCTATTTGCATGCCTGTAATAGCAGGATGCTGCCTGCACGGTGGCAATTAAAGTAGATTTGATTTGGAGCCTTCACCTGATGCACTTCCAGACAGATCTAAGAATTTAAATGCAGAGTAGAATGTAGCCAGATCTGCCCAGACATCAGGAAAGAAGCTAAGAGGGTTGTGTGAAAAAAATGGTTGTTTGACAGAGGAGAACACGTTGCAGGTGGTTTTTATTTCTGCTGCCCATGGCTGGGAGGATGATGCTTTGATGAGGAAGGAGAGATACAGGCTGTGGCATCACAAAGAAATTCTGGTCTCCTCATGCAGCTTTGCAGTTGAGCTGCCCCCAGAAGACCAGCACAAAGGGTTTTACTGCACTTTGCAGCAAGGCAAAAGGATCTCAATCCTCTTTGGGAAGGAAAAATCAAGAAAAGCCTAAATTCAAGGCAGCAGTTTGACTTATGCCAGCATATCTATTAAATCCATGTATGTCTTGGTTCTCTTTGCCTCACAACATTCTCCTTTCTCCTTAAGGACTGGGTTGGTCTCCAAAAAAAATCAGACCACCAACTTCTTTTGTGCCCTAAAGCACAAAACCTAATGCAAGAGATACTGAGGTTCAAGTCCACTGCTTCAGTTTTACAAAGCTGCATTTAGAAATGCCCCTGCTCAGGGCTCTGCATCCCTCCTTCTCTTCCCAGGCAGCTGCACAATGTTTGGCTCTTTCCAAACTCTGCTGCACCTCTTTGCCATGGGCTTCACATCAGCTCTGCTCCATGCTAAGGCCACTCCTGTCTGCAGTGACCTTGCAGGCAGAGAAATCCTGCTGCAGCAGTGCTGATGAGAGGTGTTCCCCTCCTGCCATGCTGGGAAATGCTTTTAGAAGCTCCCTCCCCTGAGAGCAGAGCCACCCAGTAAGGGTGCTGGGAGCAGGCTGCTGAAGGAGCTGGTGGGGTGGAATCCTGCACCCAGTGGGCCAGCAGCAGATGGGAGGAACTAGTGGGTTTGTTTCTGGGTCTTCCTGGTGTGAGACGTGGAGCTGAGGTGAAATGTCAGAACCTCTGTTCCATATGTTGGTGGCACTGACACGAGTTGGATGAGACTGATCACAGAACTTCAATAAAAGTGAACTGAAGAGTTCCAGCAACTTCTGTCACAGCTGTGAGACTGGTGTGAGCTGCTGCATTTTCTCCTTTCTCCCAGTGCTGGCTTCCTCCTGCAGCCATCACCCCTCCTACACTCACACCCCAACCTGTATGCTCCTGCACACACACTCCTCTGCCTCCTCCTCTGCTCTGGTAAGACCTCACCTGGAGTACTCCAGCCAGTTCTGTAGCATGGGGAGGACATGGACCTAATGGAGTGGGTCCAGAGGAGGCCATGAAGATGGTCAGAGGGCTGGAGAATCTTCCCTGTGGGCTGGAGAATCTCTCCTATGGGAACTGGCTACAAGAGTTGGGGCTGTTGAGCCTGGAGAAGAGAAGCCTCCAGGGAGACCTCAGAGCAGTCTCCCAGTACCTGAAGGGGACTATGAGAAAGCTGGGGAGGGACTGTTAACAAGGGCTGGGAGTGATAGCATGGGAGGGAGTGGATTGAAGCTCGA
>WBNM01000980.1:53685-83183 GCA_013399055.1 Ramphastos sulfuratus | reverse complement strand
GAGTTGATGCCCACTGCCCGTGGGCAACTGCCCAACAGAGCCAGGCTGCAGCACCTATACCTGTGACTGGGGAGCACAAACCACATCACTGCAGTGTCCCCCACTGCCTGCTCCCTCCATCTGCTCAGCATGATGTGGCCTGGGATGTCCCTTTGGTCACCTGGGCTCAGCTGTCCCAGCTGTGTCCCCTCCCAGCACCTTGTGCAGCCTGCTTGTGGCGTGGGGAGCAGAGCAGCCCTGGGCACTACCTCCAGCACAGCCCCAGCCAGTGCCAGCTGCTGTGCACAACATGAGCCCTGCCCCAGTCAGTGCCAGCTGCTGTGCCCAACATGAGCCCTGCCCCAGCCAGTGCCAGCTGCTGTGCATGAGCCCTGCCCCAGGCAGTGCCAGCTGCTGTGCACAACATGAGCCCTGCCCCAGCCAGTGCCAGCTGCTGTGCACAACATGAGCCCTGCCCCAGCCAGTGCCAGCTGCTGTGCACAACATGAGCCCTGCCCCAGCCAGTGCCAGCTGCTGTGCACAACATGAGCCCTGCCCCAGCCAGTGCCAGCTGCTGTGCACAACATGAGCCCTGCCCCANAAGGACAAACGAGCTCTGAAGTTCATCAAGAAACGGGTAGGTGGGGCTGGCACCCCACTGGGGATGGCACAGGCTGCTGGGGGTGGCCCTTCCTGCCCTTCCCTGGGCAGTCTTTGCCTTTTAATTCCTCCTCTTGGGTTTGCAGGTGTCTGGGGAGGGGAATGCTCTGTGGGCTGGGTGGGAGAGCTGGAGATGGACTTACGGAAGTCCAGCCCTGCTGTGCTGGTCTTGCATTAGCTGCAGCAGAGCAGTGCTGGTGGAGCCTGGGAACTGTGAACCAGCAATCTGGGATGGGGTTCAGCCATGGGAGCTGGAAGCAGCTTCCACCTTGAACCAACTGACTGGGGAAAAAATGACAGAATGGGTTGGAAGTGACCTCAAAGCTCATCCAGCTCCAACCCCCTGCCACAGGCAGGGTCACCTCTCACTACCTCAGGTTGTTCAAGGCTTCATCCAGCCTGGCCTTGGGCACCTTCAGGCTTGGAGCCTCTACAACATCTCCCAGTAACCTGCTCCAGTACCTCACAACCTCCACAGGGAAGAATTTGTTCCTAATGACTATTCCAGTTTGAAGCCATCACCTCTCATCCTGTCACTCCATGCCTTTGTCAAAAGTCCCTCCCCAGCTCTCCTGTAGTCCCTTCAAATCAATACTGCAAGGCCACCAGAAGGGCTCCCTGGAGCCTTCTCTCCTGCAGGCTGCCCAAGCCCAACTCTCTCAGCCTGGCCTCCCAGCAGAGCCCTTCCAGCCCTGCTGTGGCCTCCTCTGGCCCTGCTGCAGCAGGTCCCTGTCTGTGCTGTGCTGAGGGCTCCAGAGCTGCCCCAGCCCTGTGTGGTGGGGGGGTGTCTCAGCAGAGCACAGCAGAGAGGCAGAATCCCCTCCCTGCCCCTGCTGCCCACACTGCTGGGGCTCAGGACAGGGCAGGGCTGGGCTTGGTTCAGTGCACAGAACCGAGTCAGGTGCTGCTGAGGTGTGGGCAGGTGGTGCCAGGATGGCCACTGGAGGTAGATGGGCTCAGGTCTGTGGTTACCAGGACTCCACCATCCTGCTTTGGAATGGAGGAGCCAAGTTGTGTGCTGGTCTGCTGCAGGTTGGCACCCACCTTGTGCTGCTCTCTCTGCAGGTTGGCACTCACCCTGTGCTGCTCTCTCTGCAGGTTGGTACCCACATCCGTGCCAAGAGGAAGCGAGAAGAGCTGAGCAATGTCCTGGCAGCCATGAGGAAAGCAGCTGCAAAGAAGGACTGAGCTGTGGCCTGGCTCCAATAAAGCCTCTTCTCAAACCCCAGTGCAGTGACTGCTGCTGGCCCCTTGGGATGGGTTGCCCCTGGGGGTGCTGAGGGCCCTGCCTTGCAGTGAGGCAGAACTTGTGTGACTGTTTTGTTCCCCTGCAGCTGGAGATGCTGATCCTGGAGCTGCTGGTGCTGGGCTGTGGCCTGTCCTAGAGGGGGTGAGCCCTGCAGAGCCTGTGGGGCTGGCCTATCTCAGCATGTGGAGGCCTCTCCATAGCCAAGCCTGAAGGCAGCTCTGCCTCCACCCCCCAGTCTGGCTCTGAAGCTGGGTGGTAGGAGAGGTCAGTGGACTAAATCTGCTGTTGAAAGCAGTGGCAGCTTTGCTCCTTCCCCAGCATGCTTCAGCCTGCTCCTCCTTGCAGCCTCCACTGCTGCAGGCAGGCAGAGCTCCCCAGATGCCAGCAGGATGAGTTCATTCCCTGCCCTGCTGAGGACTGTGGCAGCCTTGCTGGGAGGCAGGGCAGGAGCTGCTCTTCCTACACAAACACATTTCAGTCAGGATGCAGCAGCTCCTCCTTCCCTCCCAGTTCAGCTTCTCTAGCAGTTGTGAGGGATGAAGCCCTCGAGTTCTGTGGCCCAGGTTCTCAAACAGCTGTGCCAAGACCTTCAGTTCCCTTTTTCACTGAGCACAAAGCAGCTGCTGCAGTGGCCAAGAGCCTCTGCTGGAGTGTAGCACCAACTCCTGATGCTGAGCACATTGCTCTTGGGTCCAGGGCTGCTGCCTTTAATCCTGGAGTTGTTTGTGTGCTGTCAGCTGGAGAACCTTGGGAGCTGAATGCAGCAGCACTGCTGAACTGTCCAGAATTTGCCTCCTTTCTAGCACAGGCTTCCAAGCTGAGAAGTTTCTGAGCTCATCTGCAGGTACCTCAGGAGCACTGTGAGGCACAGCCCCAGAGTTGAGTGTTCTGAGCACACCTACAAGTACCTCAGGAGCACTCTGTGAGGCACAGCCCCAGAGTTCACTGTTCCTCTGGAAGCATCATTTGGAACTGGAACAACTGAGGACTCAACTGCAGCGAGCAGAGCCCAGAGCACAGCCCCAGGTGGTGTCTGGCAAGAGGCAAACTGCTGAGCTAAACCTCACAACTTTATTGCCCCCTGCCGTGGGGCAGCTCAGGACAGTGCAGTGCTTCCTGCCAGCCGAGCCAGCAGCAGCTGTGCCGCAGGGAGCGCTCCTGTGCCGCCGCAGCGCAGCCCCAGCTCACCCCCTGCCCGGGGCTGGGCACCAGGGGACAGATCAGCTTCCAGCAGCAGGGGCTGGACATCATCCTCCAGCAGAATCCAGCTTGGGGAAGGCTATGGCAAACACCTCCTTGTAGTGCTCCACGAAGTGCACCTCCAGCCCCTCGGTGATGAAGTCTGCCAGGTCGTAGAAGTCCTTCTTGTTCTCCGAGGGCAGCACCACGCAGGTGACTCCTGCGCGCTTGGCCTGTGGGGACAGAGGGGACAGCTGCCAGTGCTGGGAGCCCAGCAGCAGCACCCCCACTGCAGAGAGCATCACCTGGCTGTGCCCTGCAGGGCAGCAAGAATCTTCCTTACAGCTGCCAGAGGATGGATCCAAGCTGCAGATCTCCCCAAGCCCCAGAACTCTCCAGTCCCAGCTCCCTGGGAGGTGCTTTGGTAGGACTCTGGCAGCACCCTGGGGGCTGTTCACAGCCATCCCTGCACTGCCTCACAGCTTTGGAAGTCTGAGCTCCCTTGGGGGAGGATAAAGCCCAGGATCAAAGGAAGGATTATCAACAGCTCAGCAGCCCAACCAGCAGCATCCACAGCACCACCACAGAACCTTTTGGTCTTGACATCTGCATGGGAGGGAGCACAAAGTGGAGCCGCGCAGGGAGGGGCTCATTGGTACCCACTCACTCTAGGGGGGGATCCTGCATCTATTGTACAGAGAGAGCAGCATTTTGAGAACTGCCAAGGGCTGGAACCAGAAAAGCAACCAAAAGCAGCCACCAGTACAAGCCAGTGCCTGCTGGAGTGCTGTAGAGAACCCAGCTGAGGTAACCCAGTCCAGGCAGCTCACAAGACCCAGCTGCCTGCTGCTGATGGACCAAGAATCTTCAGAGGGGAAATGCCAGGCACTGGCAGTAAGGCTGCAGAAAACCCCAGGGATATCTGAATCCCAGAGTGGGACTGGGGTTGGAAGAGACCTTCAGGACCATCCAGCTCCAACCCCTGCCAGGGGCAGGGACACCACCAGCCCAGCTTGCTCAAGGCCTCATCCAGCCTGGCCTTCAACACCTCCAGGCAGGAGGCAGCCACAGCCTCCTTGGGCAACCTGTGCCAGGCTCTCCCTACCCTCACTCTCAACAATTTCTTCCTCCTCTCCACTCTCACTCTCCCCTCTCCCATCTCAAAGCCACTGTCACAAGTCCTTCCCCAGCTCTCCTGGAGCCCCTTCAGGTCCTGCAGGGCTGCTCTAAGGTCTCCCTGGAGCCTTCTCCTCTTCAGGCTCAACAGCTCCAACTCAATCTGAAATTTTAAGCCAGAGAACTTCAAGCTGGAGCTAGGGAAGAGAACCTTGAGGCTGATCCCTATGGATATTGTCAGACCCATACTGGATCTAGGCCACCCAACCCAGCCCAGGCTGTTGGGCCACACAAGCCTGGTGACTGTAAGGCAGCTTTACCAGTCTGATGGCATCCCCCACCCTCACTTCTAGCACTCTTCTAAGTGGATCAACACAGATGCCCTGGCACAAAGCCTGGGGTCCCTCCTCCTCCTGCCAGAGCAGGACCCCTGTGTGCCCTGAACCAAGTCTCTCCCGCTCCAGGAGCACTGAGCAGGCAGTGCTGAGCCCAGGCCAGAGCATGCAGACAGAGAGGAGCCCTTACTGCAATTGTCTTCTCCTTGATGCCACCCACGGGCAGGATCTTCCCCGTCAGCGACACCTCCCCAGTCATGGCCAGGTTCTGCCTGACCGCGCGGCCCATGGCCAGAGACAGCAGAGCTGTCACTATGGTGCAGCCTGCACTTGGTCCATCCTTTGGGGTGGCTCCCTGTGAAGAAAGCAAACCAAACACAGCCCCCCCTTAGCTCCTGCAAGGGCAGCAGAGCCAGGCAGATGCTCTGGCTCTGCTGCTTCGAGGTGGCCCCAGCTTGGTGGGGGCTTAGCGGAGCTGTCACTGCTGGCAGTGTGCTTCGTCAGCTGGCTGCTGCCCACAGCTCTGCCAGGCCTCTCCTTCTCCAGGAGGAAGTCCACGAGGCTACAGTGTGGCTTCTGGGCTGGTGGCACCACAGTGCTCATCAGGCTCAGGGCTTTGAATGAACAGCATGAGCAAAAGGCAGCACCAATGCTTGGAGGCTGAGCCAGCCACGGGAACAAGAAACAGACAGGCAGGGGCAAGGAGGGCAGCAGGGGCAAGGAGGGCAGCAGGGGCAAGGAGGGCAGCAGGGGCAAGGAGGGCAGCAGGGACAAGGAGGGCAGCAGGGACTAACACTGAAAATCAAGAATGGGCTGGAAGGGAGCTCCAGAGCCCATCCAGTCCCAGCCCTGCACTCAGCAGGAACATACTCAGCTAGAGTAGGTTGCCCACAGCCCTGTGAGCCTCACCTTGGGTATCTCCAGGGATGGGGCCTCAGCCACCTCCCTGGGCAACCTGTTGCAGTGTTCCACCACCCTCATGGTGTAGAACTTGTTCCTCACAGCTAATCTAAATCTGCTCTGCTCTAATTTTAAACCATTGTCCCTCATCCTGTCACTTCAGACAGTAAAAAGTAATTTGATTTAGGAAGCCAAATAAACCCCAGGCCTAAGGTAGTGGCAGTCTGGATTCATCTGAGACCAAAGAGAACTTTGAGGGAAAAGCAGAAGTGAGCAGAGGCAGAGGAACTTTTGCCTGCTCCTCCAGGAAAGCAGCACATGGAGCAGCTGCAGCCAGGAGCCTCTGCAGGAGGCCAGAGCAGGAAACAGCTCAGGAGCAAAGCTTGGGCACAACCACAGCACAAAATGTGTCACCCTGGAGCACCTGCCCACAGCCTCTGCAGAGAGCTGAGCACCCCTGAGCACTGGGGGCTTTCGTTTTCATCCCACTGCTCTGAGAGGGCCAAGGAAGCACAGCACAGGGACCAGCAGTGGGATCTGTAACTGCACCTCAGTGCCCTGCAGCCCTCCTGAAGGTTTGGAACCAGAGACCTCAGCTTGGCTTTCCTTGTGGCTCTCATCCCAATCCCTCTCTGCTGTGCTCTCCCCACCAGCAGCCCAGGGCCAGCAGCTGCACTGCCTGCAGCAGCATCCAAGCCTCTGTGTGCCCACCCCAGGCCTGCTGCAAAAGCAATGGAGGCACAGCTCCTGTGCCCACAGCACCCTGAGGAGAGAGCCTTCCTTTGCCAGGTTTGCCTGGCACTGGGCATGCTGCAGAGCACACAGAAGGCACCTCCCAGCCTCAATCCAGCCCAGCTGTGCTGCAGGCCCTGGGAGGGCTGCTCCAGCTTACCTCTGGCACATGCAGGTGAATGTGGGAGGTCATGAGGAAGTCGTTGCTGGGCTCCTTCTGCATGAGGAAGGCTCTGGCAAAGGTGTAAGCTATTTTGGCACTCTCCTTCATCACATCTCCCAGCTGCCCTGTCAGGTCAAGGGACCCATCCTTGTTCTCCTTGTCCTTGGGCCGCTTCAGGGATGTCTCAACAAACAGAGTGGAACCTCCTGAGGAAGGGAAGGAGAACAACATCCTGGGGCTGAACAGAAGCGTTTGGTGGTGCAGGAGCATCAGCAGTGTGGACCTGGAGCTCTCTGCTGAGACATCAGCTCTTGGGTGAAGAGAGCTGAAAGCTGCTGCTCTCCTTTAAACCCCCTCAGGAAACCTCAGCAGTACTGCCTTGAGTCTCCAACCCCTACTCCACTGCACTTCACACTGCACTGGCACTGCAGCCCCTCTGCAGTGGCTATAGCCAGTTCCTAGAAGGGGTTCAGGCTCTCCCTAGCCAGAAGGGAAGCTGAGCTCACACCACTGCAGCCCCCAGTGTCAGGCATCCACTGCCCTCTGAACTACTCCAGTGCTTCCCCAGCCCCTGGGAGCATGCAGGGCTCTGCCCTGTGCTGCACCTGCCATGCAGTGGGGCTCAGGAACCCCCATGTCATGAGGAAGGGAAATGAATGCAGCAGCCACAATGCACCCACCCTGACAGAGTGCTGTGCACTGTACCCACCCCTGGCATCGAGGGCAAGCCAGCAGTGGGACACCACTGAGCAGACACAGCACACTCTGGCTGTGCCAGGGGTCAGACTGGCATCTCCAGCTTTTAGAATGCCAGCATGGTGGAGTTGGAAGGGACCTCTGGAGATCATCAGTCCAACCCCCCCTGCCAGAGCAGGGTCACCAAGGGTAGCCCACACAGGAATGCATCCAGATGAGGCTTGAAATTCTCTACAGAAGGAGACTCCACAACCTCTCTGGGCAGCCTGCTGCAGGCCTCCAGCACCCTCACACCAAACAAGTTTCTCTTTCTGTTCAGATGGAACCTCCTGGGTTCCAGTTTGTGTCCCCCTTGATCTAGACTTTGCCCCTTGACCTGTCACAGGACACCACTGAACAAAGCCTGACCCAGCCTGGGCTTTCCTTCTTCAGATATTGATGGAGATTGAAGTCTCCAGGATGAACACAAGGCTTTGCCTTCTCTGAGAAGCCTGATGTTGAGTCTCTGCTGCTCCTCAGGTGGGAGATGGTGCAGAAAATGTGCTGGCCTGAAGCTAAAGTGAGCCTGGGTAAGGGACCAAGAAAGGGTCCCTTGGTCAGGGAAGCAGCAGTCACAGAATGCTTTGGGCTGGAAGGGACCTTTAAAGGCCACCTGAAAGAGTTACTGTAAAGGAAGAGACTTCTCACTGTTCATCCATATCTCAAGGGCAGGTGTCAAGAGGATGGGACCAGACTCTTCTCTGTGGTGCCTAGGAACAGGCCAAGGGGCAATGGGCATACACTGGAACCCAGAAGGTTCCATCTGGACAGGAGAAACTGCTTTGGTGTGAGGGTGCTGGAGCAGGCTGCCCAGAGAGGTTGTGGAGTCTCCTTCTGTGCAGAGCTTCCAACCTCCCCTGGCCATTGTGCTCCTGGGGCAAGCTGTGGGTGTCCTGCTGGGGCAGGGGGGGTTGGACTGGCTGATCCCCAGGGGTCCCTCCCAGCACGCTGGCATTCTTTGGTCGTTTCAAGCAGTGAGGGTCTCAAAGGCCACAGTTACAATTCCTGGTGGCAGCAGAACATGAGCAGTGCCACTGGGTGACTGCCATGGCAGGCTTTGAAAACCCCAGGGAAATGGAGCCAGCCCCTCCCCCCCGTGCTGGTGCCTCACCCATGGCTGTCCAGGCCAGCCCCATCACCACCCCCGCAGGAGTGGTGTCGTACATGCGCTCCACCGTGAAGAGAGGCTTGCCCACGAAGTCCTGCAGGTTCTCAGGGGTCACCTGCACTGTCTCTGCCTCCCCACTCACAATCTTGTAAGCAGATTTCCTCAGCACCTGCAGGAGACAGCAGCTGAGTTGTGCAGCCAGAGCCCGAGCAGGCCGGAGCGGAGCAGGCGCAGGCAGGCGCCAGCTGCCCTCTGCCCTCACCTTCTCCACCTGCTTCTGCAGGTTCCTCACTCCACTCTCCCTGCAGTACTGCTTGATGAGCACAGTCAGCACCTCGGGGGTGATCTGGGCTTTGCTTTCATCCAGGCCACACAGAACTCGTGCTTGAGGGACCAAGTACCTCTGAAAGAATCATAGAATGGTAAGGGTGGGAGGGACCTCAAAGCTCAGCCAGTTCCAACCCCCTGCCATAGGCCGGGACCCCTCCCCCTAGTACAGGTCACTCAGGGCCTCATCTAGCCTGGTGCTGAACACCTCCAGGGAGGTTGTGGAGCACAGAAGCACCCAACGTGATCTTTGATCACGTTGGGTGCTTCTGTGCTCCACAACCTCCCTGGGCAACCTGTGCCAGTGTCTCACCACCCTCACTGCAAACAACTTCCTCCTAACATCCAGGTTCAATCTCCCCTCTGCCAGTTTAAACCCATCAGAAAGAAGCACCACAGCTGCCCCGAGTCAGAGTGAACCANGGCCACACTGCTCCTGATACAGGCCAGGATGCCATTGTCTCTCCTGCCCAGCCTGGCACACTGCTGTCTGATGTTCTGCTGCCAATCAGTCCCCCCGAGGTCCCTCTCTGTCTGGCTCCCCTCAGGGGCTGTGATAAGAGCCTGCTGGTTCCACCTCCCTCTGCTGCGGCGCACAGAGCACTGGAGGCTCTGAAATGGGGGCTCAGAGCAGAGGACCTCTGTCCACAATGCCACTTGCCTCGTGGTTTTGGATGTAAAGAGGCAAGGCTGGAGCTGCTGATGCCCCTGCAGCAGGTGGCAGCAGGCTGGCACTCAGCCCCTCACCTCAGCAATGGCCAGCTTCTCCTCTGCCACGTAGCCTGACACATTGATCAGCTCCATCCGGTCCCGCAGCGGCTCGGGGATGGTTTCTGTCACGTTGGCAGTGCAAATAAAAAGTACCTGGAAGCATCACAAGATCCTGTTCAACATTTTCATCCTCCCATACAATGGGAGGGGCTGCAAGGGGCCTCCAGAGATCATCCACTCCAGTCCCCCCTGCCAGAGCAGGGTCAGCCAGGGCAGGGCACACAGGAACATGTCCAGGTGGGTCTCACTCCAGAGAAGGAGGCTCCACAGCCTCTCTGGGCAGCCTGCTCCAGGCCTCCAGCACCCTCACATCAAAGTAGTTTCTCCTCATGTTGAGGTGTTCCAGTTTGCATCCATTGGCCTTTTTGCTTTTACAGGACGCCACAGAATAGAGCCTGGCCCAGCCTGGCCTCTTCTTCTTGCCCCCCACCCCTCAGATGCTTACAGACATTGCTCAGATCCCCTCCCAGCCTGCTCCCCTCCAGCCTAACCAGCCCCAGTTCTCATCACAGCTGTTCCAGGTCCCTCAGCATCCCCCAAGCAGTTGTTCCTCACTTCTGTGTTTCTCTGAGGGGCAGAATCTGGTTCTGATCACAGGTAAAGCTTTGGTGTCAGAACCCTGCAGCAGGATGCTCCCTGCCCCCAGACCCAAGGTGCCACTGGAATATGGCTCAACATGGACCTTGAAGCTGTGGCCTGGGCACATCCAGACCTCACTGCTTGGCTGTTGCTGCCTTCTGCAGAGCCAGCACAGCAGTGCCCCAGCAGCAGTGCAGACAATTCCCAGTAGCATGAGGCCACCTCTGCTGGCAGAGCTCTGCCAGTCAGGACACAGAGCACCTCCTGCCTTTTCTGGCTGAGACCACACAGCTCTGTGTCCCTGGCTCTGCAAGGAGCTGAGGCTGTGGGCCTTGTGCTGGGGGCTGTGCAGACACTTGGTTAGAGCCAGCTCCTGCAGAGGCAGCTCTCTGGCACTAGTGCCTCAATCACCTCTGCTCAACTTTCCAGCTGAGCAGCATGGCAGCAGCTCCTGGTGCCCAGGACAGCCCTGCAGGCACAGACTGACACATCCCAGCTCTGCAGAGCAGAGAAATACCTTGGACAGATCCACAGGAACATCGAGGTAATGATCCAAGAAGTTGGAGTTCTGCTCTGGGTCCAGCAGCTCCAGAAGGGCTGAGGATGGATCCCCTTGATAGCCTCTTCCTATTTTATCCACCTGTGGGAGGAAAACTTGAAATGCTCTAAGAAGTTTCTCACCACAGAGTTCTTCAAGGTGCCACCTGAGCATCTCCAATTATTTGCTCACGAGCAGCCCCTGCCAGGCTGTCACCTTCCTGGGCACTCAGCCCAGTCCCCACTGTCCTACCCCATGTGCCCCAGCACATGGCACAGCTGACCAGGCCCAGGACTCCAGGGGCTGCAGGGCAGCACCAGGAAGCCTCAGGGAGTGTGCACACAGCCAGAAGCAAAGTGAGCTCCCAGGAGGAGTGCTGTGAGTCCTCAAGCAAAGACAAGCTGCAGTCAGACCAGAAGGCTCCACAGTGCACAGGGTGCAGGCAGACAGCACTGCACGGGGTCATGGCAGGGACCTTAGAGACCATCCAGGTCCAACTCCCTGCCATGGGCAGGGACACCTCCCACTACACCACATTGCTCAAGGCCTCTCCCAACCTGACCCTGAGCACTTCCAGGCTTGGAGCCTTCACAACCTCTCTTGGCAACCTGTTCCAGTGCCTCAGCACCCTCATGGGGAGGAATTTCTTCACAATGCTCCACCTCAGTCCAGCTTCCTCCAGTCTGCAGCCATCACTCCTGGCCCTGTCACTCCATGTCAAGGCCTCCCCAGCTCTCTTGCAGCCCCTCCCCTGTAAGCTAAGCCTCTCTGCTCACCCTGCCCAGGGTGCCAAGGGCCTGCACACAGCCGCTCAGCACAGCACAGCTCAGCTGGGAGCCTTGGCTGCTGGCACACAGCCACTGCCTGAGGCTTCTCAGCTCATCCTGCCCAGCCCCACCTGGAGCTGGCTGCCTAGGACCATGCCCAGCACTGCTGCCTCCTTCAGCACTGTTCACTCCTCAGCAGAGGTGACAACAGGGCCACTCTCCACTGCTGCTTCTCCCTACAGAGCAGCACTACCAGAGGGGATTTGTGCTGCAGCCAGCCAAGGCTCCAACACCACCCAGAGACAAGTGCCATGGCCTCCAGCCTGGGACACCTTTCAGGTGAAGATGCTCATTGCTTACACCACTCTGCAACTCTGCACCCAGTTCCTTTGTCCTCCACATCATTCCCAAGACTTCTGCTGTTGGTCTTGCCCAGGCACAGCACAGAAGGAGGCCAAGGAGACCTTTATTCTGCCCAGCTGCTGTCACAGCCTGACCTCCTCTGCTCCTCCCCAAAGCAGCAGGCTGCCAGCTCTGACTCCTTCACTCTCCAAGCAGACCACAGATGGGCTGCAAGCAGCTTGCTCCTCACATAGAGCTGAGAGGGGACAACTGAGACACTGAAGTCAGTCAGTTAGGGAAGAGAAAACACAGGGCCTGAGGTGCCACTGTCACGCTGGTACCACTGCCAGCCCAGGACCTCATTTAAGTAACCCCTGGGATTTTTAGGAGAGTTCCTGCTTCAGCTTTCCCACTGGGGTCAGGAATTGAGAGCTGCTTTGAGGAGCAAACCCTAGCAGCCAGCCCAGGCACATCACCTCATCGATCAGGATCAGAGGATTCTCTGTCTTGGTCTTCTTCAGGCACTGGATGATCTTCCCTGGCATTGCTCCAACGTAAGTCCTCCTGTGTCAGCAGAGACTGGAGTCAGGGGAGCAAAGCTCTGCTCACAGCACACAACACAGCTCGGGGAACAGCTCTGTCCTGCTGGGGAAGGAGCTGCTGCTTCTGCAGCCATCAAAGTGCTCCCCAGCAGCACACCACACAGCAGCCCCAGCCAGGCCAGCAGAGCTCAGACAGGACCTGGGGCAGGACTCTCCTGGGCTGCAGATTTCATCTTCAGTCTCCCTCTAATTTAATAAAGTTAAAACTAAGAGGTAAGGCCGAGGGCAGAGCTGCGCGGGCAGGCCGAGGAGGAACTTCTTGTTTGTTTTGCTTTTTTTGGGTAAAGAAATGCTAGAAATGGGAACATCCCTTCCTTTGATAGAGACAAAAGCCCCAAAGATTGTAGTAAATCTTAAGGCAGCCTGAGGAGCAAACTGCTCAGCACAACCTTTCTTCTACAGCAAACAGCATGAAGGAAGGTGCAGCAGCACAGCAGGAGAGTGAATGCCAAGAGGCACAGAGCAGAAGGCATCCAGAGGAGTACAGAAAATCCCAGAAGGGCTCAGGTTGGAAGAGACCTCAGAGCTTCTCCAACCCTCTGCCATGCCCAGGGACACCTCTCAGCTAGATTCAGCTGCTCAGGGCCTCATCCAACCCAGCCTTGAACACCCCCAGGCAGGAGGCAGCCACAGCCTCCCTGGGCAGCCTGTGCCAGGCTCTCACCACTCTCACCCTGAAGAACTTCTGCCTCAGCTCCACTCTAACCCTGCTCTGCCTCAGCTCCAAACCATTCCCCCTTGGCCTGTCTCAGACTCCCTCAGCAAAAGTCTCTCTCCAGCCTCCCTGCAGGATCCCTTCAGGCACTGGCAGCAGCTCTGAGGTGCCCCTGGAGCCTTCTCCTCTGCAAGCTGCACACCCCCCAGCTCCCTCAGCCTGTGCCCACAGCAGAGCTGCTCCAGCCCTGGCATCATCTTTGTGGCGTCCTCTGGCCTCACTCCACAGCTCTGTGTCCTCCTCCTGCTGGGCACAGCAGAGCTGGAGGCAGGATTGGAGGTGAGGTCTGAGCAGAGCCAAGGGGCACAATCCCCTCCTCTTGTCCTGCTGCCCACACTCCTCTGGCTGCAGCCCAGCACATAGCTGCCCTCTGGGCTGCAGGAGGGCACTGCTGGCTCCTGGGGAGCTGCTCAGCACCCAACACCCGCAAGCCTCTTTCTTCAGAGCTGCTCTCCTCAGTGCTCCTCTCTGCTTCTGTATCACACACGGCAGAGCCTCACAGGTTCACCTCACCCTGCAGAACCTCTGTGACAGTGAATCAGTCTGGGTTTCAGGTGTCTGTGGCAGGAAAATCTGTGCCAGGACTGGATCTGTCTGATTTTTGTACCCATGTCCTCTTGTTCTCCCCAGGAACATTCCTCTTCCCAGGTCTTCCTCAGGCAGAACCTCCTCCTGCCTACCCAAACCAACTCTCAAACACACCTGACCATGCCCATGGCCCTGTCCAAGCTGCCTCCATTCTCCAGCACTGGCATTTGCAGGCATGCAGGAGCATTTGGCATCAGCCCAGCACTTCTGGGCACCACACAGAGCCATTCAGAGCCCTGCCAGGGGAAGCAGGCAGTGCCAGCACTCAGAGGGCTCTGCTTGTGTTCCACATCCTGCCCCTTCCCACCCTTCCCACCTCTCCCTGCATCCCAGCTCCTGTCGGAGCTGCAGTCAGACGTGGTCAGCTGCAGGTGGGTCCCAACTGTGGCCACATGAGTGAAAGCTGCTGTGCAGAGGGAGTACTGAGGTACCACTGACCTGTGTCCTTTGATCTCTGCCACGTCGGTCATGCCCCCCACACTGAAGCGGAAGTACTCCCTGTTGAGGGCCCTGGCGATGGAGCGCGCGATGCTGGTCTTGCCCACCCCGGGGGGGCCATAGAAGCAGAGGATCTTGCCCTGGGTGGATCCCCGCAGCTGGCTGACTGCTATGAACTCCTGCAGAGCAGAGGGAGCAGCAGCAGTGAGCACAGGGCAGCAGCAGCAGCCACACCAAAACACTGACAGCACAAGAGGGAACTGCCTCGAGCTCGTGAGGGTCTGAGGCACAGCCCTGTAAGGAGAGGCTGAAGGAGCTGGGGGTGTGCAGCCTGCAGAAGAGGAGGCTCAGGGCAGACCTCATTGCTCTCTGCAGCTGCCTGAAGGGAGGTTGTGGCCAGCTGGGGTTGGGCTCTGCTGCCAGGCACCCAGGGACAGAACAAGAGGACACAGCCTCAAGCTGTGCCAGGGCAGGTTCAGGTTGGGTGTGAGGAAGAAGTTCTCCACAGCAAGAGAGATTGGCATTGGGATGGGCTGCCCAGGGAGGGGGTGGAGTGCCCATCCTGGGAGGTGTCTAAAAGGAGGATGGATGAGGCTCTTGGTGCCATGGGTTAGTTAGAAGGTGTTAGGTGCTAGGTTGGACTCGATGCTCTTAGAGGTCTTTTCCAGCCTGGTTAACTGTGGTTCTGTGATCTGCTGCTGGATGGAGCAGTGAGCACAGAACTGCTCCTCAGGGCAGCTGGGGAGGGCAAAGGCAGGAGCTGAGCCAGGGCCCTGTTGTGGTCTCCACTCATCTCACCAGTCCCTCTCTCTCTCCACTGTCCTGCAGCAGGCAGACAGGCTCCCAGATTGTTGTGGCAGGCTCATCCATGTCCTGCTCTCCCTCTCTCTGTTTTGGAGAGAAGCAACCGCAGGAAAGAGGACAAAGAACCTGGAGCCATGGAGTCTAAGGACCATGACCTGCCCAGACTTGTTTTGCTCCTGTGGTAAACAAGGTACACAGGCCCACTTGTGTCTGCCTCATGCAAGGTCTGTGTTTTTCCCAGACTGGGGTAAAGCAAGCCTATGGCTTCACCAATACAGTCAAGCTCAGCTAACTGCCACTCTGATTGGCTATTCTGTGCCCAAAGGCCCATTAGTCTCGGGCTGTATTGCTAAAAGATGAGCAGGTGACACAACTGCTCTGCTGTTGTATTCATAGCTGCTGCTGCCTGCTGCCATTGCTCACTGCCTTATGGCATCCTGAACTGCCTGGAAACTCCACTGCCTCGAATTTCCCAGAACAGGCTCTGAATGCCCCCACATGATCAGCCTGCACAGCCAGTGTGACCGTGCTCAGGCTGCACATGACACACATGGCACTGCATCCTGCCTGCACCTGAAAGCCCCCTGCCAAGATGGGAAGTCCTGGACACACAGATGGTCCAGAGAGATCAGGACCAGGTCAGAGATCCACTGCCTCCTTTCCTCAGCACCCTGTGAAGCCTGGGAAGAATCAGAAGCCTCAGCAGCTAAAGAGATACCAACAGAATTCCCTGAAAGTGTTTGGGTACTGTTTGAAGCTGTAGTTAGTCCTGGGGCATCGGGAGACTAATACTGTGTGAGTAAATACTTAGACCCTCTTGTGATTCACCATTGCCTTCTGCCATGAGCAGAAAGGAGCTTCCTGAGTCCATCTAGTGGGGAAGCGACATGTGGACCACAAGGGGCGCGCTGACCACAAGGAGAGTGATGGCCACAAGGGGTGCGCTGACCGCAAGGGGAGTGATGACTGCGAGGGGCACGTTGACCAGAAGGGGTGCGCCTACTGCAAAGGGTGTGCTGACCACAAGGGGCGCACTGACCCCAAGTGGCGTACTGACCGCAAGGGGTGCGTGTGACCACAAGGGGTGCACTGATTGCAAGGGGCGTACTGACTGCAAGGGGTGCATTGACCAGAAGGGGCACGTTTTGACTGTAAGGGGTGCATGGACTCCAAGCAGTGTACTGACCACAAGTGGCATACTGATCACAAGGGGTGTGCTGACCTCAAGGGGCACATTTTGACTGCAAGGGGCACCTTGACCCCAAGCAGTGTACTGACTGCAAGGGGCATACTGAAAGCAAGGGTCGTACTGACCCCAAGGGGCATGTTGACCGCAAGGGGCACACTGACCGCAAGGGGCACGTTTTGACCTCAAGGGGCACATGTACCCCAAGTGGTGTACTGATCGCCAAGGGGCGTGCTGACCGCAAGGGGTGCATTTTGACCGCAAGGGGCACCTTGACCCCATGCGTCGTACTGACCGCAAGGGGCACGTTTTGACTGCAAGGGACGCATGTACCCAAGTGGCGTACTGACTGCAAGGGGCACATTGACCACAAGCAGCATACTGACCGCAAGGGGCGTACTGAATGCAAGGGTCACACTGACCCCGAGGGGCATGTTGAGTGCAAGGTGTGCACTGACCACAAGGGGCATGCTTTGACCGCAAGTGACACATTTTGACTGCAAGAGGCACATGGACCCCAAGCGGCGTACTGACCACAAGGGGCACGTTGACCACAAGTGGCATACTGACCGCAAGGGGCGTGCTGACCGCAAAGGGTGCATTTTGACCGCAAGGGGCACCTTGACCCCATGCGGTGTACTGACTGCAAGGGGGGTACTGACTGCGAGGGTCGTACTGACCCCAAGGGGCATGTTGACTGCAAGGGGCGCGCTGATCCCAAGGGGTGAATTTTGACTGCAAGGGGCACCTTGACCCCAAGCAGCGTACTGACCGCAAGGGGCGTACTGAGTGCAAGGGTCACAGTGACCCCAAGGGGCATGTTGACCACAAAGGGCACATTGACCACAAGTAGCGCACTGACCGCAAGGGGCGCACTGACGGCAGGAACCTTCTCTTCCAGTGCAATTAATGTTTATATTTGTTGCTAGTTATTTTTAGATGTAGTTATTCCTTTGTATAATGTTTCCATGACCCTTGCAGAAGAACCTAATTATTATTAAAATTAGTGGTCAGGGGTGGTGAGACTTTTGAACACCAAAAATTAAGAGTATTAATTTTTGAAAATCATATCTCACATCAATTAATCACTCCTCCATAACACAGCTCTGCTCCCAGCTCTCCCCTCAGTCTCTCAAGCTAAGCGTCAGCCTCTCCTGCTGCACCACGTCTGCTCTGTCAAGCTGCACTGTTCATGCTCCTGAGCCAGGCAGTCCTCAAACAACACTGTGCAGCTGAGCAGTCACAGCTCACAAGTGAGTTCCAGACTGTTCCTACACTTACAGTGGAGAAATCATAGAATCCTAGAATAGGTTGGGCTGGAAGGGACCACCAAAGCTCATCCAGTCCAACCCCCTGCAGTCAGCAGAGACATCTTGAGCTAGATCAGGTTGCCCTGAGCCCTGTCCAGCCTCACCTTGAATATCTCCAGGCATGGGGACCTCCCTGGGCAACCTGTTGCAGTGTTCCAGCACCCTTGTGGTAGAGAACTTGTTCCTCACACCCAATCTGTGCAAGTGGCAGAGATGTGGCTCCTCTGGAAGAAGCTAGATTCAGCCAAGATTCAGCCTCCATCTCTTCCTCTGCAGCTCTGAACTCCACAGCAACACTGCACAGGGACAACAGCCCCCAGAGAGCTAAGGTTCAGACCTGTGTACACAGCATCCCTGGGCAACCTGTACCAGGCTCTCCCTACCCTCACTCTCAACAACTTCTTCCTCCTCTCCACTCTCACTCTCCCCTCTCCCAGCTCAAAGCCATTGTCCCTCAGCCTGGCACTCCCAGCCCTTGTCCAAAGTCCCTTCCCAGCTCTCCTGGAGCCCCTTCAGTTACTGTAAGGCTGCTCTAAGCTCTCCCCAGCACCTTCTTCAGGCTGCACAGCCTCAACTCTCCCAGCCTGTCCCCACAGGGGAGGCTCTCCAGCTCTTTGATCATCTTAGTGGCCTTCTCTGGACCCTCTCCAACAGTTCCTGCTTATGCTGCAGGCACCAGAACTGGACCAGTGTTGTGCTGCTGGCTTAGAAGGTGCCTCTGTAGCTTCTGTGTCTCATCACTGAGGTGGCCTCAGTACCATCCATGCTGTCCCCAAGGCAAGACAAAGCTCTGCTGTACTGGGAACAGTAAGGGACAAGGGCTTGCTTCACCCTTTGGAAGGAAGTGGCCACAATTAAGGCTGGTTGCACTCAACAGCTTCCCCAGCCCTGCCCAGCCCTCACCAGGATCTGCTGAAGCCCAGGTCTGCTCCTCTGTCCCCTCCACTGGGCACTGCCACGCCAGTGCTGGGGCTGCCTTCCACTGCTTGAACACTCTGGGTCCAGAAGCAGCCTGCTTCTGTCCCTAGGCAGCTCCACTGCAAGCTGCTGCCAGGATCTGCTTGTGTCTAAACCACAGCAAGCACAGGGGGGACATCCTCAGGCAGAAGTGACAGAAGTCATGGAACAAGGCTGAAAACCACCCAGGTCTGCTTTTAAGGGCTGTGCTACAAGGACCAGAAACCCTTCAGCACCCCACACAGCCCTGGGGACAGGCTGAGAGGCAAACATGCACCTTAGCTTCCCTCCCTCTTCATACCAGAGCTGAGCAGAGGTGTTTGGGAAGGGCAACAGCTTTGCCAGGCAAGTGGAACCACTTCAGCAGTCTGTGATCAAAGTGATCAAAGAGCAGAGCTGCTCCCCTTGGGCACCTGCTCAGCACAGAGCAGCCAAAGAGTACTTTGTGGGCTGGATTCACTGCCATGAGTAACTCCACACAGGACTGCTCACTGCACCCTGCTTAATCCAGGACTCCACACAAACTGAGGGCAGGACTGCGCGTGACAGCCCTCCAGAGCCTGGTGCTCAGCAGTGTGCAGAGGGCACCCTGCCCACCCCTGCCTTACCAGGATCCGCTTCTTGACGTCATCCATCCCATAGTGATCCTCCTCCAGCACCGCTCGGGCTCGGGACAGCTCCAGGTTCTCCTCACTGCACTTGCCCCAGGGGATGGATGTCAGCCAGTCCAGGTAGTTCCGAGTGACACTGACAGAGAGAGACAGGAGTCAGCTGGCAGCAGCCAGCTCCTGCCTGCCCCCACAGCCTTCCAGAAGAGCCTCACCACAGCAGCTGGGACATAAACTACCGAGAGCAGGAGACTATGGAAAGAACATCAGAGGGGTTGTGGAGTCTCCTCTGGACACTTTCAAGACCCATCTGGATGTGCTCCTGTGTGCCCTGTCCTGGTGATGCTGTTCTGGCAGGGGGGTGGGGCTGGATGATCTCCAGAGGTCCCTTCCAACCGCTGACATTCTGTTACTCTCTGATTTGGGCAGACACTGCTGCTCTTTTGAGTTGGTCTTCACTCCCTTTTCATCCCTCCCCTCACCCAAAATAATCACCAAATCCTCTTTTCCTAGCAAGAGAAGACCTAAAGCGATCAAAAGAGGTGAACTAAAGCAAACAGGAGAGCTGGAGAACAATCCCAGAGTTGGGATGTGATCAGCTGCCACACTCAGGGATAAAAACCAACCATGACAGAAAGAGAAAAGAAAGCCTTGAGGTGAGAGCTTGCCAGAGTGGTGTCAATTGTTCTCCCTCACACCAAACTGGGAGCAGGAGCTGCCAGCCCCTCAGGCTGTGCTGCCCTTCAGCAGGAGCTAGGCAGGCTGGAGAGCTGTGTGGGGAGAATTGGAATGGAATCCAGCAAGGGTAGAGCCTGGCATCTGGGAAAGGACAAGCCCATGGACCAGGATACATTGGGGGCTGACCCACTGGGACCTGGGGGTGCTGCTGGACAGAAGGATGCCCATGGGCCAGCAAAAGGCCAAGGGCATCCTGGGGTGGATTAGAAGGGCTGTGGTGAGTAGGTTGAGAGAGGTTCTCCTGTCCCTCTACCCTGCCCTGGTGAGGCTACATCTGGTTCAGTTCTGGGCCATTCAGTTCAAGAAGGACCTCAGGGAACTGCTTGAGAGTCCAGCAGAGAGCCAGGAAGCTGCTGCAGGCAGTGAGCACCTCCTGTGAGGCCAAGCTGAGGGAGCTTGGAGCAGAGGAGCCTGAGGGCTGCCCTCAGTGCTGTGCTAAAGATGTGCAGGGCTGGAGCCAGGCTCTGCTCAGGAGTGTCCAAGGACAGGATAAGGGGCACTGGGTTCCAGCTGGAGCAGAGGAGGTGCCACAGGAGCAGAAGGGAAAACTTTGTCACTGTGAGGGTGGCAGAGCCTGAAGCAGGCTGTCCAGAGAGGCTGTGGAGCCTCCTGCTCTGGAGCCTTTCCAACCCCTCCTGGATGTGTTGCTGTGTGCCCTGCCCTGGGTGCCCCTGCTCTGGCAGGGGGGTTGGACTGGATGACCTCCAGAGGTCCCTGCCAAGCCCTCAGGTTCTGTGAGTGTGTGGCCCTGAGAGCAGAGCCAAGCACTCACTTGAACTCTGAGGAGTGGTTATCCAGCAAGCCCAACTTGTTCAGCTCCTCATCAATGACATCCATCACATGCTTGGGCACCACCAGCTCCTTCAGCCGCTCCCGGAACTTCTCCTCTATGGCATCCTTGTCCTCCTTCTCCAGCCCCAGCTCCTTCTTGATGATCTTCAGCTGCTCTTGGAGAAGGTATTTGCGATGTGTTTGCTTGATCTTCTCCTCGACCTAGACAAAGCAAGAGAAGCAGTGACTCTGCTGTTCCTGCTGCAAGCCAGTAAAGGTCAAAAGCTTCCAAGCACTTCTCAGGACCTTCACAGCCACTGAAAGTGCCACTCAGACATCACCTGAAATCATCAGATGCCACTCAGAAATCATCACAGCATGTCCCTGTGCTGGGCACTGCTGAGGCTGGAAACAGTTTGGGGTCCCTCACTCCTAGAGGGATATTGAGGGGCTGAAGCAGATCCAGAGAAGAGCAACCAAGCTGGGGAAGGGTCTGGAGAACAGGGCTGGGGAGGAGCAGCTGAGGGAGTCAATAGGGCCATGGGTTGGGTCCTGCCCTTGGGTCACAGTAACCCCATGAAGGCTCCAGGCTGGGGGCAGAGGGGCTGGAAAGTGCCCAGCAGGAAAGGCCCTGGGGGTGCTGGGTGGCAGCAGCTGAAGGGGAGGCAGGGAGTGCCCAGGTGGGCAAGAAGGGCAGCAGCAGCCTGGCCTGGATCAGCACTGGAGTGGGCAGCAGGAGCAGGGCAGGGATTGTGCCCCTGGACTTGGGCACTGGGGAGGTCACCTCTGGAATCCTGGGTTCAGTTTTGGGTTCCTCACTGCAAAAAGGACATTGAGGGAGTGGAGCAGGGCCAGAGAAGGGCACAAAGCTGGGGCAGGGTCTGGAGAACAGGGCTGGGGAGGAGCAGCTGAGGGAGCTGGGGGTGTGCAGTGTGGAGAAGAGGAGGCTGAGGGAGACCTCATCGTTCTCTGCAGCTCCCTGAGAGGAGGCTGAAGTCAGGTGGGGGTTGGGCTCCATTCCCTAAGATCAGGGGATAGGAGGAGAGGAAATGGTCTGGAGTTGTGCCAGGGGAGGGTTAGGTTGGAGATGAGGAAAAATGTCTTTGGTGCCAGAGTGGTCAGGGACTGGCACAGGCTGCCCAGGGAGGTGATGGAGTCCCCATCCCTGGAGGAGCTCAAGAAAGGTGTAGCCATGGCACTTCAGGCTGTAGTGCTCATGGCAGTTGGGTTGGTGTTGGACTGGATGATCTTGAAGGTCTTTTCCAAGCTCAGTGATTCTAGGACTCTGCTTTCACACAGATCCTCAACTGCAGTCCCCCAAGGGTCAGCTGCTTGCATGAAACCAGAAGGGACAGAACCAAACAGCAGCTGCTGCAGCCTCTCCTCTTGGCAGTGCCTGAACAAACACATTTCTAACAGAAGGAGGTCAAACCCCATCCCTTCAGAACTCCCCTCTAGAGTGTGCACCAATGTTCTGCTTTTAAACCCTTCCCTGGCCATGCTGAGCAGCACAGGAGTGGCCTCAGTGCTCACAGCAGCAGGTTTGTGCTCCCCAGGGACTCACCTCCCTGCCCAGGCGCTGCTGCAGCTTGCTCAGCTCATATTCCTTCTTCAGCAGGGAAAGGGCCTTGTAGAGCCTCTTGGGAATCTGCAACAGACACACACAGAGTTTCCAGACACTGGGATACTGCTGCCAGCTCCCAGTCAGGGAAGAATCAAAATCTCCAAAGGGCTGCCTAGGAGAAGAGATGGGGAGAAGAGAACAGCAGCTCCACAGGAGGGAATCAGTGGGGAAAGCAAAACCTCTGCATCAGAGAGGAAAAGTGTGAGAGCAGCAGCAGAGGGAGGGGATTCTGCCCCTCTGCTCTGCTCTGATGACATCACACCTGCAGCACTGCCTCCAGTTCTGGGGCCTCCAGCACAAGAAGGACCTGGAACTGTTGGAAAGTGTCCAGAGGAGGCCACCAAGATGATGAGGGCTGAAGAACCTCTGCTATGGGGACAGGCTGGGAGAGTTGGGGGTGTTCAGCCTGGAGAAGGCTCCTCCAGGGAGACCTTCAAGCAGGCTTTCAGTACCTGAAAGGGCTCCAGGAGATCTAGGGAGGGACTTTTGACATGGGCTGGGAGTGCCAGGACACAGACAATGGCTTAGAATCACAGAATCAGTCAGGGCTGGAAGGGACCCTAAGGACCATCCAGCTCCAACCCCCCTGCCATGCCCAGGGACACCCTACCCTAGATCAGGCTGCCCAGAGCCTCATCCAGCCTGGCCCTGAAACACTTCCAGGGATGGGCCTCAACCACCTCCCTGGGCAACCCCTGCCAGGCTCTCACCACCCTCATGCTGAAGAACCTCCTCCTCACCTCCAGTCTGAATTCACTCACCTCCAGCTTTGCTTCAGCTCTGAGCTGGGAGAGGGGACAGTGAGGAAGAAATTGTTGAGAGTGAGGGTGGGGAGAGACTGCCCAAGGAGGTTGTGGCTGCCTCCTGCTTGCAGGTGTTCAAGGCCAGGCTGGAATGAGGCCTTGAGCAACTTGGTGGAGGTGTCCCAGCCCATGGCAGGGGGGTGGAGCTGGCTGAGCATTAAGGTCCTTTCCAACCCAACCCATACTCCTAACACCCTGCAGGCTGAGGAGCAGAGCTGCAGCTGAAGGCTTCCTTACACTGGTCTCCTCCAGGATGTCCTGCAGCTCGTGGGACTCTGCCCCGGTCAGCGCTGCCCCCATGTCACTCAGGTAGATTGGGTTGTCCACCACCCGCTGCCCTGCCTGCATCATCTGCAGCACAGACTCTCTGAAAAACAAGGCAAGAAACCCCAAAATGCTCTGTCAGCTTTGACAGGCACAAAGCAGTGTCCTCAGAGTTCTGCACTTCTTGTGCCACAGGAAAGAAATCGAACTCGGCTCAGCCCCAGCACAGCCTGGCACTGGCAGTGTGACCAAGCCAACACTCAGTGACAAACAGAGGAATGGGAATGGGCACTGCCATGGAAAACCAGAGCTGTGAGATGCTCTCCTGACAGTTCTGGGAAGAAGCAGGTGGAACTGTTAGAGCGAGCCCAGAGGAGGCCGTGCAGGTAATCCAAGGGCTGGAGAACCTCCCCTGTGGGGACAGGCTGGGAGAGCTGTGGTTGTTCAGCCTGGAGGAGGCTCCAGGGAGAGCTTAGAGCAGCCCTCCAGTAGCTGAAGGGGCTCCAGGAGAACTGGGGAGGGGCTTTTGACAAGGGCTGGGAGTGCCAGGCTGAGGGACGATGGCTTTGAGCTGGGAGAAGCAGGACTTAGAATAGGCCTTAAGAAGAAATTTTCTCCATGAGGGTGGGGGGGCTCTGGAGCAGCTTGCCCAGGGAGGTTGTGCATGTCCCTTCTCTGGAGGTTTTCAAGACCTTGAGCAACCTGGGCTATGGGAAGTGTCCCTGCCCATGGAAGGGGCTTGGAACCAGATGATCTTTAAGGTCTCTTCTAGTGCAAAGCACCCTGGGGGCTGTGTGTGCCAACAGAGCTGTCTCTTACTACACTCATCTGACAGGGATCAGACCATGGCACTGCAGTGAGCTGCACTCAGACCCAGCTCAGCTGCACAGGCCTCCAGCCCTGCCTCCAACCTCCACTTCTCAGCAGGTTTCCAAACCCTCCCTCTGTTGCCAAGGGATGGTGAAGCTCACACACCACAGCGAAGCTCTAGGTGGCAACTCAGCATCTCTGCCCTTCCCTGGAGCAAAAGGGCAGGGGCAACAGAAGCTCTCATGCTCCTCCAGCCTGAGGCCTCCTGCTCCCAAAGCAGGGCAGTGTGTGAAGCACACCTACCTGTACAAGGGGTTCAAGGCAATGATGTCCCTGATGGTCTTGACAATTTCTGCAGTAAGAGCCTGCAAACCACCAAAAAAACCTCATCAGCTGCAAGAGTGGAGAGGGATAGGCAAGGCCTCAGCACAGACAGGCCACTCCCCAAGCCCTGCACACAGCAATGCAGCCCCTGGGCACCCATCTGCCACGGGCTGCTGTGATTCCTGGGGCTGGGGCTCTCATTGCTCCAGGCAAAGAGCAGAAGGGCTGCAGGCTGCTTCCTGCATGCACAAAGCTGAACTGCTTCTGGGCAGTGCACATCATCAGGTTGACCACTCAGGCCACCTCAGAGCAAAGCCTCAGCTTGGCAGACTTCAGCAGAGCCCAAACTCTTCCTTCAGCTGCTTTCTGAAGTGAGCAGCTTGAAGGAGCTGAGCTGCTGCAGTGGTGCTGATGTAACCCTCCTGTGCCATGCAGCAGCTGCTTTCTGGAGCCTGAAGCCAGAGCCCAGTTTTAGAACCCACCAAGTGTAAATGCAATTCTATAGGACCAGTCCAGCCTTCAGCCACCCACCTTAACCTCTTCTGTGATCTGAAAATCTTCATGAACCACATTCTCCACTTCTACCATGAGAACCTCCTGTGAGGAAGGAGCCACAGGATCCAGCACCACTTCCACAGCTTGGTCCTTGGCCCCAGGCTCCTCCTCAGCCTCCTTCCTGGAGCGCTTCTGTTTCCTCCTGGTTTTCTGTTTGTTCTCAGGCTCCTCAGGCTCCACCTCCAGTTGCCTGTTTATACGAATCCTGAAAGCCAAAAGGAGACCAGCAAGAGTCAACTCCCCTCTGCTACAGCTGATTTCAACCCCTCAGCACCAGAAGAGTCCAAGTTGTATCTGGAGTAAAGCAGAACTGCAGGCTCTGACCAAGGGGACTGGCCTGATGCAGCAACCCAGCATGGTCAGGGGGTGGGTACTGAGGGGACTGACCAAGGAAGTTAACTGCCTGCTGGATGAGCCTCTTGGTGTCTGAACCTGTTGGCTGCCAGAGCTGGAGCTGTGCAGCCTGGAGAAGAGAAGGCTCCTGGGAGACCTCAGAGCAGCCTTACAGTAGCTGAAGGAGCTCCAGGAGAGCAGGGAAAGGACTTTGGATAAGGGCTGGGAGTGCCAGGCCAAGGGACAATGGCTTTGAGCTGGGAGAGGGGAGATTGAGAGTGGAGATGAGGAAGAACATGTTGAGAGTGAGGGTGGGGAGACACTGGCACAGGTTGCCCAGGGAGGCTGTGGATGTCCCTTCCCTGGAGGTGGCCAGGCCTGGCTGGGCAGGGCCATGAGCAACCTGGGCTAGTGAAAGGGATGGCAGAGGGGCTGGGACTGGATGGTCTTTAAGGTCCCTTCCAACTCAAACCATTCTATAAATCCATGAGTGGCCAAGGGTAGCTGACAACCCCTGTGCCAGGAACTGTGTCAGCTTAGAGCAGCTGCAGAACTCCAAGCCCAGCTTTGGAACAATGCAGACAGGCAGTGTGATCCCATGGACACCACTCAGCAGTGCCCTGGGACCCAAGGAGCAGTTCCCCACATCTTCCATATTAGAAGGAAACTTTTCTATTCCAGGCAAATCAAACCCAACAGCTGCACTATTTCCAAAATCTAATCAAACAAGACTGCAATGTGCCTAGGTGGGCAAGAAGGGCACCAGCAGCCTGGCCTGGGTCAGCACTGGTGTGGCCAGCAGGAGTAGGGAAGTTATCATGTCTCAGTACTGGGCACTGGTGAGGCCACACCTCAAATCCTGGGTCCTGTTTTGTGTCTCTCATTCTAAAAAGGGCATTGAGGGGCTGGAGCAGGTCCAGAGAAGGGCAACAAAGCTGGGGCAGAGTCTGGAAAACAGGGCTGGGGAGGAGCAGCTCTCAGCATCTCAGGAGCTGGGGGTGATTACTGTGGAGGAGGCTGAGGGCAGAGCTCATGGCCCTCTATAGCTGAGAGGAGGCTGCAGGCAGGTGGGGTTTGGGCTCTGCTCCCACATAACAGGGGATAGGACAAGAGGAAACAGCCTCAAGCTACACCAGGGGAAGCTTAGGTTGGAGATGAAGAAAAAAATTGTTTGCTGCCAGAGTGGTCAGGGATTGGCACAGGCTGCCCAGGGAGGGGCTGGAGTGCCCATCCCTGGAGGTGTGCTAGAATGCTGTGGCCATGGCACTTGGGGCCACAGTGGGGTTGGGTTGGTGTTGGACTGGATGGTCTTGGGAGAGCTTTTCCCACCAAACAATTCTATGACTATGTCACTGCTGACTGCAGGGTGGTTGGCCATGACCTTTGAGCGTCCCTGGAACCTGGATGCATCCTGTGGTTGTCCAAGGAGGTGCTGAGGTTCAGCTCAACCAGTGCCTCCTGGCAGCACATCACAACCAGCATGAGGCCCAGAGGCTCTCCCCTCTGTCACACAGCAGCAGCAGGGCACTCTCAGGAGGTGCTGTGGCAGCAAAGCAAACTCTTGTTGCCCAGAGTGGGGTGTGCCAGTGTAAGCAGAGGGGGAAGCCAAGGAGGGGCAGTGCCTGCTGGGGGCTGCGGCGGTTACCGGCGGTGTCCCATCACGATCATGCGCAGCTTGTCCCCAAGGTCCTGCATTTCATGGATCTGGACAAAAGTTCCCATCTGGTAGATTTCATTCAGATCCTCCACCACGTCAGATTCATTGCTGGCAAGAGAAAAAAGAAACCAACAAACCAATGGAGCAGAGATGGAGACTCTTGTGGAAGCAGGTAAGATGAGAAAGGAAAGCAGCAAGCGCTGGCTGCAGTGCTTGAGGAGCACAGACCCTTCCCTTTATCCCCACTGCTGCCACCACACAGCCCCTTCCCACACCACCCAGCTCCCTGCATCCATCCCACCCAGCTCCTCCCCCCAGTTAAGAATAGCCTTTTCCAAAGACCCAAGCTCCCAGCAGTGCTGGTGGTGGCAGTGAAGTAGTCACAGCAAGGAGTGGGTGGAAGTCTACACAGAACTTCTCTAACACCACCAGACAGGGAAGGTCAGAGCACAGCCCCAGCAGCCCCCAGCCCACTCCTGCTGAGGAAGAACAACTCACTTATCATCCTTCTTAAGGAAGACACCAGCATAAGGCTGGGCAAGGCGAACTTTCCTCCTCAGCAGCTCCACCAGCTTCTTGTTTTTCACCTAGGACAAGGACAGGTTAAAAGGTCAGAGGTGATCTGCTGTAAGCTTTGCCCCTCCTGTCAGTATTTGATTGCCTTAGGAAGTTTATGAAGCTCCATCCTGGATTCTTTCAGTCTTGCCCCTGTGAGGGGACAGTGAGATGGAAGTGGAAGAATAGGAGAGGAAGATGAACTGTGAGTATTTAGAGCACATAAGAGAAGCTTGAAGGCAGGGAGAAGAACCAGACCTCACCTGTGCCAGCCTTACAGGCCAGAAATCTCAAGTCACTTGAACACTTCCTAAGAGCTTCTATTGCTGTCACCCTTCTGCACCTCTGTGTCCTAGCTCTCTACTCCTACTGAAGAGCTACTCCAGTCTTCCCCTCCAGTGGCCTGAATTCTGCTCACCCATATTTGTTTGAATCCTCTTCTGCAAAGCCCTCANAAGGTCTCCTTGAAGCCTTCTCCCTGATGTACTTTCTCACTCCCCTCTGCTCTGCAGATGCCACACAGTTGTGCCCAGTAGACCTCTCAGCACCACTGTCACTGTTATCACTGCAGGCTGACCCCTCAGTGACCAGGAAAATGCCTCCTCAAGAGTTCTGCTGCTGCATGAAGTCACCCTGCTGACCACCAAGTGTTCTTCCCAAGGGATGGCACAGCAGCTGCTCCACCCAATGCTTCTGACAATACCCAAAGTGGCCTTGGCAGTCCTCTTGGCAGCAGTCTTTGATGTGAGGGTCCTGTGACAGGTCAAGGGGCAATGGACACAAACTGGAACCCAGGAGGTTCCATCTGAACAGGAAGAGAAACTTGTTTGGTGTGAGGGTGCTGGAGGCCTGGAGCAGGCTGCTCAGAGAGGTTGTGGAGTCTCCTTCTCTGGAGGCTTCCAAGCCTCATCTGGATGTGTTCCTTTGTGACCTGCCCTGTGATGTTGCTCTGGCAGGGAGGGTTGGACTGGATGATCCCCAGAGGTCTCTTCCAACCCCTAACATTCTATGAGTCTATAATAGAGCAGTCCAGGCAACACCACCACTGTTAGCCTGTTCTAACCTTGGTTTAGTCTTGCACAACATCTGGCAAAGCTGGGCTTGGCACTGTCATGGGCACTGACACAAAGAGGAGGGTTAACAGTTCCACAGAGCTCTGTATCAGAGCCACAGAATGGTAGTGGTTGGAAGGGACCTCGAGATCATTGAGTCCACCCCCACCCTGCCAGAGTAGGGCACACAGGAACACATCCAGGTGGGTTTTGGTTGTCTCCAGAGATGAAGACTCCACCTTCTCTCTGGGCAGCCTGCTCCAGGGCTCTGCCAGCCTTAATTACAAAGTCCCTTCTCACGTTCTCATGCTCAGATGGAACTTCTCATGGTTCACAAAGCATGAGATGGTAGCAGAGTGAATGTGCAGGGTAAGAGAGAGAGCTCCTACCTGTTAGCTTCATGTGAGGCACTGCTGCTCCACAGACTGAACAGCTCACACCTAACAGTGCCCTGTGGTTGTGTGTCTGAAGAGCACAAGCATGAACAATCCCTGCCCTCGACACAGCTCCAGGGACACTAAAAGCTGCACGTTAGAGATGGGTACACACTGTGACAAATGAACCCACAGGGACAGCCAAACATTGATCCAGTTCCTGCTGCATCTACCCCCAGACTGTGGGCTGAGGTTGAAGGCTGCACTCAGTGATCTTGGAGATCTCTTCCAACTGAAACAATTCTGTTCTGTTACCAGCAAAACACCAGCGAGTGCAATTCCTTGCTCCAAAAAGTTTGCATTTCAGGATCAAGAAGTCTTGCTGCCCTCAGAGCTCAAGTCAAAGATCAAACTTCTGGCTCTGAAAAATGCAGATGAGGAGGCAGAGGGCAAAGATCACCCTCTGAGATGCTGTGCTGACCATTCCCACCTCTCAGCCCTCTCCCACCCACCACAGGCAGTGCTGCTCTGTCCTGAACTCACTTTCTTCCTGCAGCTCCGTTTGCTGCCCTCACAAATATTGTTCTTGGGGGGGGGCTGACAGCAGCCCACGAAGCTAAACCAAGGCCACATTTGCTTAACCTTCAGCAAAAGAACACCGAGAAGCCAGCAAGAGGCTGTGTGTGAATCAGTGACCTTCCCCGTTAGAAGCAGCTCTGCTGACTGATGCAACACTGCTGAAACACAGAGACTGAGAGAAACCACAGCACGGGGCACCGAGCTACAGCCAGCGAACGGTGAAGGCTGGAGGCACCTCCAGAGGTCGTCAGTCCAACAGCAGCATCACTCGAGGCAGGTCACACAGGAACACACCCAGGCGGATCTTGAAAGTCTCCTGAGAAGGAGACTCTCGAACCTCTCTGGGCAGCCTGCCCCAGGGCTCTGGCAGC